>QEPC01009365.1:3402804-3423770 GCA_003113815.1 Sphenodon punctatus | reverse complement strand
TGGGGTGGGTGGGATGGGGTTTATATTGTTTTAATTGTAGTTTTATAATTGTTTGTTTAAATAGGTTTTAAAATGCTGTGAGCCGCTCCGAGATGCCTGGGGAAGAGGGGGCGGCATATCAATTTTAGAATAAATAAATAAAATAAAATAAAAAATAAGATGGTTGCAGGGAAGCTGGGAAGGTCTGCTGCTGTCAGAGCTGCCGCCACAGCTGGAGCAGGCCAAGGCGCTGGCTACACGAGCAGGCACCCGGCCTTACCCCGCCTCTCTCCCCCAGCCCAACCAAAGTCCTGCTCCTTGCCATGATGCGGCAGCATGAAATGGGCACAACCGGGCGCCGCTCAAAGCCCTGCTGCAGCACTCACTCGTCACACAAGCCACTGCATTGCGTGGTCCGTCCGCCTAGAGTGGGGTAAGGCTATCCAAGGTGCAGTAGCCTGCCCACAGCATCTCAACCAAAACATTTAGCTCTCTCCCCTTCCCCAGAAACCCTTCTTCTTGGCTCCCCCAAAAACCAGCCCTCCCCCATCCAACAGATAATAGCAATGCGGGTGCACACCACTCAGGCGGTTTTTAAACGACCACACAATACCGTTCTGAACTCGTTCTTACCCAACTCATTGGAATGACGTCATCATAGGAATCAGTCTAGTTCCTGTGGCTAAACAATCGCGGTTGTGATGTTCTGTTAAGAGTATTACGTTCCAAGATGTCTAAAGGATTAGGGCGTTCTACCTGTGCAGATAGTAAAAATGACTCGTGTAGAACGTCCTTTATTTAGAGCGTTCCAATAAAACCTTGAAAGGTGTTTTTACAAAAATGTCCTAAAACCTGGAAGCGTCACAATTTTTAATGTTCCAACTATCCAGACCTTTACCTCCAGCATGACACAGAAGCCCTTGATAATAATAATAATAAATCTTTATTTGCCTTGACAAATAGTTGTTGGCAATGCATCATATTTCCAAAGAACAAAAGGACAATTTCAGCCATCGACATCATAAAAACAAAATATTAGTTACAATAAAACCCAGGCACAGATGCCCTTAACCATTATACAACAGCAAAACAACAATTACCACTGGAGTCCCTTATAACTCTTATTACCATAAACAAATTCGCAAATAGTTTCGTACCAAGGTAACCCAACACCATATACCCAATGCCTACCTCCAACCTGATCACCTTCGGACCTGTCGACTCTACGATTGTCACCCCTAACGGAACTGACCTACTTTCAATTGCCATCTTTCCCGCTGATTTTTAAACGCAACACCTGGCTACACAGAAGCCCTTAGAACGTTCTCAATGTAAAATGTATCATTTAAAAAAACAGCCTCAGCGTCAGTGCTTGGAGCAGAAAAGTGTTTGGTGATACAGGCTGCGGTCACTGCCCTAGCTACAAAAATCCGGTGCAAAATCCTGCCCTGAGATGCGCAAGAGAAGCCGCAGCAGATCCCCGTTCACACCAGCTCTTGTCCCATCATCCGGCTCCTCCCCACTGCCACCTCTTCCCTCGCCGCTCTCTCTGCCACCGCCGATGCCGATGTGAATGCTGCCTGAGAATGGGTTTTCCCTGAATGGAAGAGGCAGGGCACACTGAGCTGAGTGGATGAGACTAGGGAGGCCAAGGCCGAGGTTTTGACCCAGTCTCCGGGTTCTGAAGGAAACCTTGATTCCTCTGCCTCAGCCAAAGGTGGCTCCAGTAACCTAGGGAAATTGGGGCTTCCAGGGGGAAGGATTTACATAAAACTTTCCCTTCCCCTTCCTGACGCGGCCCTTCCCCTATGATGCATCAGGATGCTCTGAAAGGGGTGGGATTGCATCAGGTAGAGAACGACAGCCCCTTTCGGAGCTGGCTCCATCCCCTGCAAAGTGTTGTGACATCATGAGGCGGGTTACATCAGAAAGGGGTGTGACAGCCTCTTTGCCCCGCCCCTGCCAACATAGCTCCACCCACTCTGGACGAAAGCTCAAAAGGAGGGAAGTGGGAACCCCAGGTGAGACATGAAGTCTTTGGAGTGGATAGAGGGGCATGTGCCTCCCTGATTGATAAGTGGTGGAGACAAAATGGTTTGAATGATATCTTTTATTGAACTATTGTTGGTGAGAATAAGCAAGCTTCCAGGCCACACAGGGCCCTTCCTCTTCAGACATGTAGACTAACCAGTCAGAAATATATATTGAGCATCTCTGTCACTTGGGACCAACACAGCAACCACACACTCTCTCTAGCTTGTCCGATAAATGGAACAGAAGGGGGCCGTGCCCCTTTGCGTGCTCCTCTCCTAAACCTGTGTTAGGGATCTATATTTGGAAACGGCAGAGCACTTGTCACAGCAAGGCAACTTGGGACACTTTGCTTCACCAAACTCCTAACTCAAATGGACTCACCTGGTCCCTTTAGCCGCTCACAATCGATTCTTTGAAGTTCAGTGTGTGGGTACAATGCCTCATCCAGCCTCTTGTCTTGGGGCTCCAGTCGTGAGTCTCTCCTGGGCCCTCCTAAGCCTAAATCTCTGGCCTGGCTCTCCTGGCCAGGCAGTTCCAAAGTCATCCAGTCCAAGGTGAGCCCCTGCCTTGGATTTCCTGCCTTTTCCCTGGGGGTTCCCCTTTGAGTTCTCACTTCAGACTTTTTTTTTTAAATCCCCTTTTTGTCAGGAGCTGCTCTCTAGCAGAGCCTCCCCTGACAGCACAAACTCAGCCTGCCATGCCCAGCTCAGCTTAGCAAGCTTCCTGAACGACCCCCCACCCCCGACGTCATGACTGGCCCAGCCTGCCGACAGCCCCTATAAAGGAGTGGCAAGAAGTTGGTATTGCAGTCTGGTCAATGCCTCCGCTTCCTCTCAGGGCCAGCCCCAGGCATGCGCAGTCACACAGGACCCCACGCCAGCCTGGACGCCACTCCTGCGGGCAGCAGCCCCGGCCCCTTATTTAAATTATGCAAAGTAGGCCCCGCACCAAGACTTTGCACATGGCCCTGCGTGGTCCTACAAATCATAGGGTTGGCCCTGCTTCCTCTAGTAAACTGTGGTCCTGCCACACTCATGGCTCTCCTTCTTGACCCAGTTTTCCCCTTCCTGCCTCGTTTTGTCCCTCTTGCTTCAGCTCCACTCCTACCTAGCTCTGGATCCCTGGTCTTGATACTGGATCCCATGTATGAACTGTCCCCGGCGTAGACTACTGGTCCTGACCCACTAGCCTGCATAGCAACTTGGCTTCCTGGATAGCTCTTCCTGGTTGATTGACTGAACTACAGTCCCAATCCTACCTTGACTCGAGCATGCTCCCACCCTTAGGCAAGACCACCCTCTCATTAATTATTATTATTATTATTATAAGCATTTATATAGCACCAGTGCTTTACAGAGAGCACCCAGCCCTCACAGTTTTACTCAGCTCATCTGCCCAGCAGCTTCCACTGTGTCTCCCAAGTTAGAGCAATAGGCGCAGATATTACTGCTTAATTTTCCTTCAAAGGGCTGTGTAATTTTCCTTCCTACTGCGACACTTTCCTTCAAAGGGTCACCCTGTCACAACTACTTTCTGGTGGCCCACAATCAGGGCTACACCCAGACGTACAGAGGGGATCATCTGCTACAGTGTGTCTGAAATTTGGTAGCAGAGAGCTTTCCATGCTGGGGCGAGGATCACTCCAACAGTAAACCATTTAAGCAATGGGGGTCTCCGTTCCTTTCCTGCTGGGCTAGAAATTTTCCCCTTCGTCATTCTTTAGAGACATCAAAGCTACTTAAGAATTCTTTCTTGTTCTCTAATGTGCATGTTTACTGTAAGCTTCCTCTGGATCTCTAAATAGCTGACATAATATTGCCGCAGCTTGCAGCTCACAATAAACTTTGTTTCTCATCCAACAGAAGTCTGCTCATTTGCATTCAGATTCCATGCATGGAAGTGTCAAAAGATAATTATTTAAAAGGACACTGGTTAGTTATTAGGCAATCAGTGCCTCTGCAAAGCCTCATCGGGGAGATAAGCCTTGTTTTATTGGGGCTAACCTGAAGCAGTTAGTCTCCATAGGCACGATCCTCCAAGCTGATGGTGCTAGCACAAGCACTTAGCATAGGCACAAGTTCCCAAATTAACGGTGGTCGTGTCTGTGCTATCCACTCAAGTACTGCACTGCTGCCTTCTATGCCATAGTAACACTGGGTGGCTCTACACACATTACAGTTAACCACGGGGGGATCAGCCCTGTGGTACTCACTGCAATGTCCTCCGGTGGCGGAGCAGCATGAGAAAACATTCATGCTGCTCTGTGCTTATGCCGCCACCCTGTGGATTCTAGCTAGCAGGGGAAGCCCATAGATAGGCGAAGCCTCCAGTCCTGCCGTGCAATGGTCCTTGCTGGTGAAGTTGACAGGGAAAAGTTCCAGCTTCAAGGCAAAACTCCTAGCTGGTGAAACTGACACGCCTGAAGTCCCGCTGCTGAGCCAAAGACAATTCCATGGCATGTTTTCGGTTGCCTCGTGGGTGCTGAGATGTTCCCCAGATTTGTTCCCCGGGGGAAAAAAACCTCAGCTAACCCCTGTTCCCTCCAAGGGTTGCTCCTGGGTTTGAGTGGCCAAACATAACACTTGCCCCCATGTTACAAGGGTTGCAACAGTGGCCCGTGTTACATGTGGAGACATATGTATCCAAGCCTTAGAATGCTTTGCAAACTTGCCTTATTACACAGCAGAAATCAAGTTTGAAATGAGACTAAAGAATTAGTCATGAGGTCTTGCTTTCTAATACACATCAGGTGTGACCAGGTGAAATGCTAGCCACCCATTTAGACATTAAAACACTCATTTTTGCCTATTGTATCTGTTTGCACGTACACACTCTGGGCTGCACCCTTAGCATGGGCTGTGATCCCAGGAAGCACGGTTGTAGACAGCATGCAGTTTGCACATAGCCACTGTTACATGTACATCATTTATGTATATTTATTTTTCTGCCCTATCCAAAGGGCTCAGGGTAGGTTACAACACTTAGGCCATTTTTACATGGACGGAGGTGGGTGGGAGGGGGGTGTTTTACCACGGTGTGTGTGTTTGTTTACACAAACACCCACCCACCTACACCCATCTCCACCCACGGAGCCTCCTCCAGTTTTCCGGGGGGCTCTGTGGGTGGATGGGTGTGCAATAGGGGGAGGTGGGTGTTGCGCAGGAGTGTGCATGCACCCCCACCCATCCCACTTTGTATTCACAAGTCACTACTCACAGAGGCACTGCTTTGAGTCCAGCCAGCCTTGCTCTCTGTCAGCTCCAGCCACCTTCTCCGGCTCTGCCAGGGATCTGCTGTTGGCTACCTGCCATCCCAGTGCCCTCTCCGCCTCCACTCAGGGACAAACTCAGAAAGGCACTAGCCTTGGATGGCAGTTAGAGATGCAAATTTCCCATTTGAAGTCAGCAAGAGCCATTCGCTTCAATAGGTTCAGGATGCAGCCATTAATGGCCCATCCACCACCCCCTGCTTTATCAGGGCAGGCCCCGCCTCCATCCACGTGGAGAGGAATGGCATGTTTGTAAGAAGTTGCCCTTCCTTTGGAACCACTCCTGCCCCCTCACTGCCTGGCAGCCAATAGGAAGCCATGGAACACGGTGCCTATGTCTCCAGTGTTCCAAACCCAGGTGATTCTGCTTCAGTCCCTTTGGAGCCGGGAGCCATGGGGTCAGCTGCTTATGGGGTCATTAGCATTTCAAAAGGAGGGAGACTGAGAGATAAGGGGGATCAGGTAGGAACAAAAGAGTCGAGCATTTAGAAGCGGAGAGGAAACATACAAGGGACAACGTGAAGGGAGGTGGCTATTAACTAGTAATCTTAAAATCAGGAAATAGTTTGATTAGCAAGTTGGATGATTTTTCTCTGCTTATTCTCCTCCATGGAAGTTGGCCCAGTAAAAGAAATCTGAACTACCGATTACTAAGCTAGCTCTTACCCACTTTGATTGGTGTTGATTCCATTTAATGATGACTTATTGGCAGGGTTGAATCCCAGATCCCACCTCAGCCCCCTTCCCAGCACCCAGTCATCCCAGAGCCCCAGCCCAGCCCAGCCCAGCCCAACCAGCCAGGCAGACTGGGTTTCTTCTCAGCAGTAGCTGAGGATGCCCCCACTCTGTCTCTCGGTGTGTAGGATTTTCTATTATTATTTTATGTTTTACTATTTATTAAAATGTATTTTTTATTTTATTTATTTCCCCCCCAAGGGGGAAAGCTGCTGTGGCCTAGGGGGGATGGCTTCGGGGGGGAAGCAACCTCAGAAGCACCTAGGGCAGCAAAAATCCTAAATCTGGCCCTGCCTCCACTCCCTGGCAGCTCTCAGTCACTCTGGCCCCTCTCTCTATGCTGTTCCACATCGCCAGATCCTGCAGCGTTTCACAACTGCATTCAAGGAGCTCCCTTCTACTGGGTGGCTCCTCTTTAACGCTCCCAGTCCCTGCCATCCTCACCTGTGGGCGAGTTACAGGCAAAGTTCCTTTCCCTTAAAGAGCCAGATCCACAAGTCTGTCTTGAACAGGGGACCCCGTCCACCCTGTTACAGTATTATTTGCATTTTCAGGTGTCCCTCAGAATAATACCCATGACTGAAAGGGGTAGTCACATGTCCAGTTTTTCAGGTATTCTGTTTCAGTTAATTCAGTTCCTCCCCACCCCATCTGTCTCTCAGATTGTAAGCCCTAGGGGCAGGGACTGTGTCTATTCCATTACTTTGTAAAGTGCCAGGTACATTGCTGGCGCTATATAAATGCTTGCTACTACTACTACTACTACTAATAATCAGTTACATTATTTTAAGCAATTACAATGCTTAATAGTGCAAAGACGGCTGCAATGATGTAAGCAAAATGACCAAGAAACCCCAAATATTGAAATAACCCAAACAAATTCCCAATGGAACAAAACCAGGTAGCGGCTATTATTTTCTTCGCTGTTCTCAGTTTGATGAGTTTGCGTGTTTTTTTCAAATATTGGTTTTGGCTCTAGTCAAAATTCCATGGGGGGCGGGGGAAGGGGGAGCGTCTGCTTTAGCTCAAGGAAGTGGTTCCCAAACTGGCTGTGGAACAGCGGGGATCTCCACAGTCATAGAAAGCAACCCACCACTGTTCAATGGAACCAGCCATTTTTATAATAAAGCTGTCTATGGTCTCCAATGGCACCGGTGCATTGGCGGTCTCCAGGGATGTTCAAAACATGTGGCCAAGAAATAGGCCGATTTCTCACGTTACCGCAGAAACATCCACGAGGGCAATCACAGCTCTAGTCTCACAGGAATTAGCGCACGTAGGAATGTGCTATTCCACTTTCCTCCTGCAAGAACACCCATGATTGTAAGAGCTACATTGGGGGAACCTGGTCACGCGCAATTGTATTTGTTTGCACTATGTGTGCTAATTCCAGTGAGACTAGAGCAGTGATTTCTCTCACAGAAATTCCCCCCTCCTGGGTGTTAGAGGAGGGGGCGAGCAAAGGCGATTATAGACCCAGAAATGCACACACACCAACTCACGCTCCCTTCCACCCCAGGGGGCTCTACTCTCTAGGAGGGATAAACAACCCCTCAGGCTCTTATATGGCCCTATACTTCCCAACTGGGAAGAGGCCAGATCATCACAGGGGGGAGGACAGCAAGGCCCTGAGCGGAGCCCCCTTATTCCACACGAGGAACCACATACCATCCTTACACCACCACCCAGTTCCACACCGTGCCCGGGGAAGGGGGGAGAAGGGTGCTGGGACAAGTGCGGGAAGGGAGGTGTACACACCGCAAGGACTCCCTACTGGCACCCAGTTTAAGACCGTCCCCACACACGCAATCCCAGCCACCCCCAACTACTCCATCACTCCTTCTCCTCAGACCTCGCACAGACACCACAGCACACGCACTTGCACTCGCGCACTCACGCCCTCACACACCAACACACACCGCAAACTTTACCGCACTTGCAAAGAGCTCTAATCCACGCAGGGGGTCAGTCTCACGGCGCTGCTGATCACCGGCAACGCTGTGCTCCCTAGCCCCTCCTTACGTACTGATGGATTTGCCCCATTGTGCATGTAAGCTCGTGAGCTTACTCCGTGGAGTGTCGCAACGTCCTGGACGGCCTCACCCCATCGTCACCCGATGGCGCCTGTTGGGGCCCCTCCCTTGCACTCCCTGCAGTTTGTGGAGCCGGAGCTACCGCTCCCACCTCCGCGAGCTGGGCCACGCTCGTAGGCATCCCCGGGATTCCCTGAGGTACCTGCTGGCCGCGGCCCTGGCCCCCGGTGGGCCAGTAGTGGAACTGGCGGTATCAGGTTCTAACACTGGGTAATGTGAGAAAGCAGACATAGTTGTGGCCGCAGCCAACACATGCACTTTACACTCATCTTTTGTTTTACATCTCTCCTCAGAGTTGGTCACAGTCTCAAAAGGAATCCAAGCTACCTATGTTATGCAGCTAGGTCACAGCCATCTTCAGCAAGTCCACATTGATCTTGGAAAAATTTTTGACAGTGATCTGTTGGGCCAAAGAGTTTGGGAACTACTGGCTAGAGACTAAGGGGGGGAAATGCCCTTGGGGGCCAAACTCATAGGTGATGACCTCCCTGGTTTCAGTTACCAGTGTTAAAAGGCAAGAGGGTCGAATTAAGCCTTCTTGTTGGATGCTCTCTATGCTCCATTTCCATCTTTCCTGACCTGATCCTGCAGCCTTTGCAATGAGTGGGCCACGGGGAATCAGTGGCAAAGCTTTGGGCAAAATGTTGAGGTGGAGAGGAATGCCTTTAAGCCTCAGAGAGTAGCTTTCATCCATTACATTCAATGGGACCTGGGGCATTGACTGAAGTGGGTGGAAGATTTGCCCTGAGTGTTGTTACTAAGGCAAATTTTTTCTCGGGAGTGAAACATACCCCAGATCTGCCCTGAGGATGCATTTCCCCCACTTTTCTGAAGTCCCAGCGAAACAATCTCCTCACCTCAAAACCATGTGTTTTGCAAATTAAAATAATTTGGTTAGCTCACTGAAGAACTGGATTGCTTTTCCCAAAGTTATCCCCCCCCCTCCCACGTGACTGACACCTATATGAAAGAACTAAGCCCTAGAAGTTCCTCTTCTGAGGCTCAAAGGTTGGAGTGGGGGGCATTTGGGGATTCCTATCCCGTTGCTCTGAAGATTCAGTGGGATGATCCCCTCTGGCCCCACCCCATTATGCCCCTGCTGGGAAGCCTCAGAATGCATACGGTTTGCAGGTCATCAGCAAGTAAGCGACTCTGTTACAGCAACTCACACGCCTGTAACTCCCACCCCACCCCATGACATATCAAGCCTGAATCTGGCCATCAGAAACCAACTACGTTGTTTTTTGCTTTTAAAATAACTGTTGGCAACTTTGCCATTACTGCCTACCCACAGTGTTAGTTTTTATTTATAGTGCTGCTGTCGTTTCCATGGTTTCATGTGTGGTGTTTTTATATATATATATATATATATAAAATACTACAGGGTTCAGTTCTGCCTGTAGACATTTGCTCGCAACCCCCACCGCCTGCAACAGGAGGCTGAGAGAGACAAACGCTAATGACAAATAATGAGCACCCACTAGTGTCAACCTGGCTTTCTGGGGGCAGGGGAGGGAAGAGAGTTCTTCATCCTGCTACAAATACACTTTAGAGGCCAAGAAGTTATAAAGGATTCCTTTTTTGGGAGCAACTTCTCTTGACAAGTGCGTATTAGCTCGCAAGCTACTCCGTGCTCTTCTTCAGTGAAGAATCCATGCACACTCTTGCCAGCAGACGTTTGTTCAATAAAAGGGATTTTTCTTAACCCAGGCCCTTCAGACGGGAGGCAGCCCATGCACATTCTGGCTGTGCATTCCTTCCCACAGCCAGAATATGCGCGCTCATGAGGACGGGAGGGAGACAGTCTGAAAGTGGCCGTAGTTTCTTGTAATTCCACTATCTCCACATTGTCTTCTCAAAGTGCTTTTCCTGGGAGGTCACCAGGAGAGATGCCTGGAGCTTGAATACCAGTCTCTTTGTCCCTCTCTTCTGAAAGAAGGATTTGGCCCCTGAAAAAAAGACTAGTGGGACCCAGCTCCCATGGAGGGACTGTTCTTCCTAAATACTGGGACTGTTGGGAGGGATGCCTTCTGGAGCAGTAGCACTGCTAGTTTGCACTGAAAGGTCGCAGAGGCCCAATATGCATGTCTGAAATCAAATCATTTACAGATGACCATCAGTGCTCTTTTGTGACTCGCATCAAAACTGTGGCATAGGCAGGCTTTGAGGCTGGACAAAATTTGATTGCTGTAGCCGACATAGGTTGGGGGCCTCCATCAAGGTCTGAGAGCACACTGACCTCCAATGAGCCCTGAGTGAGGAGGGGCCTTGCAATACAAGAGTGGAAAAGAGGGAGATCGTGATCTGTTGGTGGAGAATGAAAACACTGACCCACAATGGGCACCATGGTCTTTGCACAGGGTCCTGCAAGTCCTAAAGTCATCTCTAGATGAGCCCCAAGGTCTGTATTTTGCTGTTGAGGTCAGGGGAGAGGGTGCTCAGCCACCAATCCCTCCCGTCAGAAGAGTTCTGAGCAAATTCAAAGGGTCCTTGTTAACAGTCACCATCTTAGCTAGTACATCAGGGGTTGAACTAAGGCTCTCCAGAGCTGCACTAGGGGAGATTTCACTGGCATCCGCATGCTAAATGGGGCTGCACCAAGCTCTAAGACACTGGCCTAATCCAGCCAGCTGCCAGGAGCCATTCCTCTCAACCTAAATAGAAGTAGGTACATTCAAAATGTGGAACAGCGCAGAACGTCGTTGGCATATGTTGATTTGTGCCCCAAGTATTTCGGTCTCGGAGAAACTCCCAGAGTCTGTAACTGGCCTGGCAGTGTACTCCAGAGGCTGATATTCATATTGAAAATTGCAACAGGCGGCCTGCGTTATTAAAACTGATTCTTTAAAAGATTAATGAAGACCCTCTTCCTGCCTGCATTTCCCTGGGGTGATTTATAAACCCAAATGACAAGAAGAAACCAGTACAAGTCCTGGATGCTGGTTTTACTTCTCTCCTTCCATCTTTTGCTCACTGCAGCTATCCAGAAACCTGGGGAAAATCAAAACAAGTTCATTAATTTCTTTTTGATTCATGTGGAGAACTAGCCAGATTCTGAGCTGCTGCAAATCAGCATAGCTGCATTGGCTTTAAGGAAGTTACATTGGTTAACGCCAACTGAGAATTTGGCTGTCTTTTCAGCATGCTCCATTATGGAGCAGCTGACAGCGTATGTTAGAGCATGAGAATAAACTCTCCTGGACTGAGAGCGAGGGTAGGCCGGGAGGGTAGGCAGGGACAATGCTATTTGGGGGAGCACTTTATAAATCAGCACTTTATTTACACAGATGACAGCTTGCAGATTGGGAAGGGGGATTAAGTTTGTACCCCAATCTCTACTCTACTCTTGTCAGAATCAGTACCAAATTATGAAATCTCCAGAGGGAATTAACTCAGACATTTTATTTTTATACATTTACACAATCCCAAATTCCTTCACAGCCAAGTAGTCAGCCCCCGGCTGAACTTAGTCCTTTCCAGGTCAGGGCACCCCCTTCAAGCCTCTGTTTTAGTTAGTTCCAAAACATGAAAATCCCACCTTTATATCCCCACTTGGCTTTCAGGAAGCTAAATCCAAATGTAACTCCTGATGTCCGGGGTGTGTGTGTGGAGGCTTTCTCCCTCCTAGGCTCCTACAACGAGGGCCTCTCTAGTAGCTCTCACCAGCCGGGTCCAACAGCTGCCATTAAGCCTCCTGAGAAGTTCCGCTCTGTTCCGGTCTCTCACCAGCTGTCTGGTTTTCCAAACTGGTGCTTCTGCCTTCTCTGTCACTAGAGGCAGACTGACCTCTTGGGGTGAAAACAGACATGATGTTAACTCCACTTTAACATTTCTTATCCATGTTACGGGGCTGCGTAGGCACCAATACAGCTCTGAAAGATGCATAAGAAATGGTAACATGGAATTATTTTTTTATTTACAACACAATTATAACATTTATATTAGCATTATGTCTGTTTTCACCCTTGGTTTCGTGCTGCCTTCTTATGTAGCCAGAGGGGTGTGGCTAACCCTCTGGCTGCTACAGGCTTAAAGAGCCAGGTGCCTCTCACTCTGCATTACACTGCAAAGGAGCTTCTCAGGCTTATTTCAGGCTGGCTCTGCCAAGCCTCCCTCAATCAGTCCTCAACATTCAGATCACACTCTCTGTAAGGAGCAGCAGCTCCACTAGGCTGCAATCTGTCACACTCCCATTTTGGCCTATGAAAGTCACAGGAAGGTCAAACTTCGAAAGGCGGCAACTCTAGTTGAAAGGAGCAGCAGCTTACACTAGGAATGGGACACCGGGGAGAATACGGGATACTGGATTTATCGGTATCGGATCTCCCTGGTATCTGCATACCGGATTTTTAACATTGGCCATTTTACCATTATTATTTTTTTTACATTGCAGCCATTTACTTCAATGGCTGCAACGTAAACAAAACGGTAAAGCAGCCAATGTTAAAAATCCAGTATGCAGATACCAGGGAGATCCGATACCAGGGAGATCTGATACCGATAAATCGGAAGAAATGGAAATACGCCCCCCCCACGCACACACACAATCTGCACTCTGTGCTCCCACCCCGTACCCCCATGGGTCTAATGAGAAGTTATACTCTTTCTGTCTTTCTAGAGTTTATGGATTTGTGATATGTCCCATATTATCATTGTGGGTACATTAATTGTAAATGAAGAAATATGTATAAGGTTTTCATTATATATTATGCCATCCATTGGCTTAGTAATGTTTTTGTAATTTCAAATTACATTTTTTGAGCATTGCAAGAGTTCTGGAGTTATTTCTCTTGACAGTTACTACCTTGATGGTTTTCTTTTTCAATTGCCCTCTTAGCTAGTAGTTCATGACTTGATATGATAATGAACAACACTTGTATTGCATATGTCGTTCATTATAAAAGAGTTGTCTTCCAGTTGTTTTGTATCTTGCTTGTCTGTGATGGAGAGGTAGGTTTCTTTTGTTTGTCCCTAACTTGGTACATTTTTTCAACTACGAGGATTTTCCACAAACTGTTTTCACAACAATATTTATTTATTTATTATTTTTATTGTGTCTATTTTCTGGAGAATGAAAAATAAGTTGTAGCCATTCTCTTCCTTCTTTGCATTGCTATTTTGCCAGAAGAGTACGGTTTTCTTGTTTTCAAAATAAGTCTTTTTACAACACTTGCACGGGCTTCATTTTTTCATGGGTTTATTTTTGTATTGTCCTATGATATTGGCTTGTTATGAAGACACTCCTTTAAAAAGTATTTATATGTTTTTATAAGTTTCCAAATTTTGATTGGTTTATGCATTTTTAGTTTTTTTATGATACCTTGTCTTTCAAAATTCCTTTTTGGATACTTATTGTTATGAAAAAAATATTTTTCTATGTTTACTTATAGGTAAGTGGTGTTTCTAAACATTACTCATTTCAAGCATTTGGAAGTAATTTTGATAGCTAGGGATTTTTAGCTACATACTACTCTTGTTTACATTTGTTGTTTGTCATTTACCTGATTGATTTTAGTGCCAAGTCATCTTTCTATGATGATGAAGCCCTGAAGAAGCTTTATTTTGAAACATGTTGGCTCTTTACAATTGAAGTGTTTTTCAGCTTGGACTCTAACAATTATTTAACATTTGACCATTAAACTTTGTAGTTGATATGTGTTATTGTTTACAGACCCTTTTTTGTGCTAATTCTTGTTTTTTGACTGGGTCTGTATATAGCCCTTCTTGGTCCCCTGTGTTTATCTAGTTTTTAAAGTCTCCACACCGTTTGCAGACATTTAATCCTTGCCACTGTTCCTTTTCGTTTCATTCTCATTAGTTTCCTCATTTTAGCATAGTCTCACATTTTAAAGTTAAATGTTACTGTGGTAGTTTTATTTACCACTCTCCCTCCAGTAATTATGTCAAATTTGATTATTTTATGATCACTATTACTAAGTGGCTCTGCCACTGTTACCCTTTGCACCAGGTCTGGCACTTCACTTAGGACTAGATCAAATGTAGCTCCTCCTCTCATTGGTTCCAGGACCAGCTGCTCCAAGAGGCAGTCATTATTGCATCGAGAAACTTTACCTCCACATCATGCCCAGTGGAGAAATTCACCCATTCATTATAAGGATAATTGAAATTGCCCATTATTATTATATTACAAATTTTAGTAGCCTGTCTAATCTCTGTCAGTCTAATCTCTAGTCAGTCTCACCATCCTGGTCACAGGGACGATAGTATAGTCCCACTGCTATACACTACCCCATTTCGCATGGAATTTCTATCCAAAGAGATTCCAGAGATTACAATTCCCTTCTTGTAAAATTTAATCCTACTTGACTCAGTGCTATGTGGCTTCACCACCATTACCTTTTGCACCAGGTCCGGCACTCCACTTAGGACTAGATCCAATGTAGCTCCTCCTCTCATTGGTTCCAGGACCAGCTGCTCCAAGAAGCAGTCATTTGTGACTTAACACATTTGTGGCTTAACACATACAGTCACCACACCCCCAGCTTGATCTACTCTCATTTCTATATATTTTGCACCCTGGCATTACAATGTTCCACTGCTTATCCTCATACCACCAGATGCCTATTATGTCTAGATCTTCATTTAGTGCCAAACACTCTAATTCTCCCATCTTACTTTTTAGAATTCTACCATTTCCATATAGATACTTAAATATATTCTAATTTTTATTCTCAGTCTGCTCATTATAAGTAAGTGTTTCGGGTATTTTGGAATCATTTATACTCGTCTGTTCTGCACTGATTTCCGCCTGTGCTCCCTCAGCTTATTTCCTATCCTTGTCAGTGGGAGGGGGGAAGGAAGGGGGGAGAGGTGGACGTGAGGCCTTCCATGCATGCTGCTCGCACACAGGAAAGCTCTATTTATAGTATTTAGGCAAACGGGGTTAAGGAGGCCCATCAGGATAGCGTGTGGGCCCTTCCACATATTCCCGCACCAGGAAATCAGGCCCCTATCATCATAGGGTGCAGAGCTATTATAAAGAGAAAGGGGTTCCCACACACCCCAACACTCAAACGGAGGAGGAGCGGAAGGTCTGTGAAGGATGGTGCAGGGGATTTCAGGGAAGTAGGGTCCCGGGGCAGAGGTAAGGGCTAGAGGGCTGTCACACCATGGGGAAGAGGGAGTGAACCCCAGGAAGGAGGGGGGGGGAAGAGATGCACGTGCCCACAGGCCCACTCCATCTACACAAACACTCTGTGGGGAAAGGCAAGGGTTAACTGACTCGCAACATACAACAGAGGGGAACACACTTAGGCCACACAACGACAGGAGGGGGAGAAGGGGAGCTGAACTCTGGGAGGGACAGGGCTAGAGTTGCACAGGCAGCACAACGACAAGTAACAATCCACAATACTTAGCTTCCAGGCATACGAGCTCTGTTCACCGGTGCTGAGTGCCCCACAGCGCCAGCAGATAAAGTACAGGCCCCGCCTCCTGCATGCGCTCGGAGGCGCGTGGAGTGACACAGCAGGGGGGCGGGGTCCCACTGCATCATGGGAGGGCCCGGGCAGGTCCACATTGCTAGGGCTTCTGTCGGGGGTTGCTGGGGTATTAACCAGGGGTGTTGGCGGTGCTGGGTCCTACGTCGTGTCGACTCCTTCAGCGTGGGGGGTGGGGCCTCCAGCCATCCGGCACAGGTGCCGGGTCGTGGAGCAGCCGTGACTGACAATCCTGTATATTAGGATACTCTAATTTGCCTGAATTAACAGCATCCTTTGGAGATGCCTCGGTCGACTCTCAACCACACGCTCCATGGTGCCTGTCGGCTTTCCGCTGGATTCTAGTTTAAAAGCTGTTCTAACTCCTTTTTAATTTTTAGTGCAAGCAGCCAGGTTCTGTTCTGGAGCCTACTTACTTTCTCTTTATCAAGTACCAGAGGTCACGTCTGCTGAAATGTCCTATACTTTTGACAAATTTCACACTCTTTTCTCTAATTCTCAAACACAGTCAAGACATGTAACTTTACAACAACATTTGCATTTATTAAACTGGAAAGCTACAGATCTACAGCTGTACGTGTCATCATCTCAGAACTGTCGGCTTGAATCAAAGCCTCCCAAGATTCTAACCATTTTTAGACAAACACATTTTTTTACCTGGACTTGAGTTCAGCTTCTGAAAGCTTCTGCGTGGGGAGTTTAGACACTCTCCTCTCCCCCCCCGGACTTGAAGTTGCCCAGGCACCATTGCAAACAGAGGCACCGTTGACACCCACATGTTTTGAGAAGCAGACTTGGTAAGTCCCAATGGACATGACTATGAGGCTGCCCCCCACCCCCCCCAACATGCATGCACAGGGCATATATTAGTCAATGCAGAACCAAATGACTGCACCTTTGTTAGGTGCATGTATGTATTACGTACTACACCTATACAATTATTTACTTCCTGCTCAGGAACCGTCACCCTCTCCCCCGCCTCCCACCCAAGTCCAGCCATCCTCTGACGGCTTGTCTCTTTCTCTTTACAGTTTTCCTGAAGCACCCAAGAGAATGGGGCTCACCCACTACTAGTGGCATTAATTATTATTATTGATATTTTATTACTATGTATTTAACTAGCTCCAGCAGCATTCCTGGTGCTGAACAATCATTAAATGAGAGACAGGGCTCTGTCCTGTGAAGCTTACAATCGAGACTGGAAGAGGGAAGAGAGACAAGGGAGCGGGGGACCATTGGGAGGAGAGAGAAGGCCTCTGGAGATACATTCATGAAGTTGAGAAATCTCAAGATACTTGGTTTAATTGCAGGGGAGAAATGAACCCCAAAGATGGGAGATATCTAGGGGGGCTCTTTCCTTTGTAGCCGGGTACAACTAGGAGGAGGGCAACAGTAGATGGAGAGCAGAGAATGTAATGGGGGGCACTGGCCTCGAATGGGGGGCAGAGTTCCCTACCCTCAGGGCCTCTCTTGGTTATTCAGGGTTCCACACAGGGCTGTTTTCATTCTCTCATCATATATCTCCGATTCATCTCTGAGAGCGTTCCCTCAGAGGATGACTCCAAGACTGGCTGTCAGTTACAGCTAGGGATGGGCGAACAGAACCGAGTTTGGAAATTCGGTTCGGTTTGGAAGTTCAGTTCGGTCGACCGAACTATTCGAGTCCGGTCCAAGCCTCGAACTTCCAAACAGAGTTCGGAAAATCAAGCCCCGTTGAACTAAATGGGATATTATCTTTTAGGGATGGGCGAACAGAACCGAGTTCGGAAATTCGGTTCGATTCGAAAATCGAGTTCAGTTCGGAAGTTCGGTTCGGTCGACTGAACTGGTCGAGTTCGGTCTGAACTCCGAACCGCATTCGCCCATCCCTAGTTACAGCTGAATATCTGGAAAATGAGGAGGCTCCATCTGGACAGACACTATGAACCTGGGAGAAACTTAATGAGCTATTTTGGTAACCAATTAAGCTGGAAAGCAGCAGCAGGAGGATGACAGAGAAGCTGGAAAGCAGCCACCACAAAGTGCAGAATACGCCCCCAAATTCCACCTTCTTAGACTGAACAAAACAAAGGACAGGCTGGTGTCTCTCTACTCATTTGGCCTCACTCTCAGCAGGAAATGCCAGAGTGCTCTCCAGAAACCTTTACTCTGCTGCAATGAATGGCAACATCCCCCTTGAGTTCAATAGGAGTCAAGATTTCACATTTAATATCGGAGATGTATTGTGTCGGGTTTTGTTTTATTGAGGGGAAAAGATGCAGCAGCAGTTCCCCCTCCCACTGGGCCGCTGCTTATTAAAAACAAAATACAAACACTGGCGCATCCTTTTCCCTTCGAAGGAACATGGTTGGTTTGGGGGAGGACGAGGCCCTTGCTTATTTGTGTCAGGCAGGCCATTGTTTCCTCTGCTTTAAGGGAAGCTGCATCTTCTTGGTCGGCCATCTTGTTTTCCGGAGGGCTGTTTGGGAGCCTCAGCTTTTTATGCCTTTGCAGAGAATTCTGTGGTGGGGAAAAAAAAGCCATCTCCAACCCAATAGCAAGGGAAGAGCTTAGGGGTCAGCTTCATTGTGTGTTTCATCCCAGCAGAGAAGTAGATTTGATTGCTGATGCTGATGTTTGCGGTTTCTGGGAGATGGAAGCAGGAACTCTGGAGCTATGCTTCCACTATTCCTTTAGTGCAGGAGCAGGGAACCTCAGGCCTAGGGGGGTCAAATGTGGTCTGCAGCTAAAAAATGTATTTGGTCCCTTTCCAGTTCCTGGATCTAGGATGTTAACAAATGAGAGAGAAGCCCCCGGTGCCTGTGGTTGCTCTGAGGGGTCCTCCGCAGCTGCCACCCACAGGCTCCACACAGGATCAAAACAGACAGGCAGGTTTTTCTCCCTGCTGTAGTCCACACCACCACCACCACCACCTCTCTACCATTAGAATTACTGTCGCTAGCATCTGCTCTAGGCTGGCTCCTGTGACTCCATGGTGCGCTGAACGTGCATGCGTGCCCCAACAGATGGGGCGGGCACCCCGTAGTTCCCTCCCCCCCCCAACGCACAGGAGGCGGCACTAGAGCAGCGCGTTGCCCCAGATTTGCCTGCACAGCGGGAGCCACATTTCCCAGGTTGACGCCACATGGCGTGGTCCTGGGCAGCCACAGGATGAACATCTGGTGGCCTCACGACTAACGAGCAGGTGAATCTGACGCTAATGAGGGTGAAAGCAGGGCAACGTCTTGTTTGTTAACACCCCAGTTCCTACCTCCAAGGACAGAAAGACTGCGTTCATGGAAGGAAGCAGAGAGGAGGGCATGCACCCAGGATAGTGGATAGATCCATGGCACCCTCCTTTTCCTGAATGCACCCTTTAAGCACCCCCTGCCCCCAACGTCTGGTGGCCTTCAGCGCTTATACGAATTTTCAAAGTGGTCCCTGGCAGGGAATGGTTTCCTCATGCCTGGCCTTGTGGCTCCTAGAAGTCGAATAAAAAATAACCGTAACACAATGTTAACTTACTTTGAGAAACTAATTCAGATCTATCCTTAATTCATATCCTCTTCAAAATCTTATGATCCACGCAGTCCTCCTGATTAACTGGGTATAGTCTTTCTCCATTCAACCATGGGGACCTAACCTCTTCTCACATGGCCGCAAGCAACTTGGACAGGCTGGACAGCCATCTGTTGGGGATATTGTAGCCATACTGCATCCACGCAGAGGGTTCGACTAGATGACCATCAATGTTCCTTCCAACTTGAAGATTATATCATTTTATTATTCTTTCACTCAGTCCTCGTGCAAGGCTTAAAAGTCCTTCCATGTCTTCTAGTTAGGCTAAAATCGTTGTGTCACCTCTTTGAGGTGATCAACACCTGTTTCTCTGGTGATCTCTCTTCTATCCCATAGTTGAGAAGTGGGGAACCTCAGGCCAGGGGGGGTGGGGTGCAAATGCGGCCACTTTCCAGTTCCTGGATCTGGCCCCTGAATGCAACGCCTTTAAGCATCCCCCGTGGCCAACTTCTCAGCTTCTACTAACTTTCAAAGTGGTCCCTGAGAGGGTAATGACTTCCTGCCCTTGCCGTAGACACTCAGCCAGTTCCTTTACGTATCAACAGGTCTCTTGTATCCTGGGCTAGCTGACCTTCAGGCGAGGTGCAGTGTCAGCCTTCTCCTGCAGGGGGGTGTCCGCTGGGGCAGGGGAGGAAGAGAAGGAAAGAGGCACAGGCCAAAGCAATCCTCCTCCTTTATGACCTGTAAGCAACTTAAGCTGCCACTGCTGGAGACAGGATACTGGGCTGGCTGGACTAAGTACGGCGCTTCTCCTGTCTCTGTGGGGGGGTGTTAGCCTTAGAAGTGGTCCTGCTTCTGACTAGATGACCCGATGTTCTTCATTGGGAGGGAAGCCCTGGCTTCAAAAGAGACTCCCGCTGAGAGGTGGAAGCATCCTAAGGTGCCTGCGCTCTCTTGTAATTGACTTTTCCCATTGCTGTCACTGAATTCAGACCATGGCGCAGTCTTTTAGCTCCTTCTGCTGGTCCAAGTCTGCCACTGCAGCAGGTAACTACACAGCCTTGAAAAACTAACGTCTCATCCGATTTGTTAACTAAAATATTGCTTGCATGTGCGCTACTGTGGAGAGACCTGGAAACTTGGCACATTTGAGATCTAAGGGCTAACTAGTTCACAGATTAGTTTTACTGTAAATAAAAAATAATAATAATCCCACAGGGATTAGCAGAATTTCTCTACAACAACCCCTTCTTGTAAGAAAGGGTTGCCTCCCTTTGCACGTAGAGTTATCACTTACCATCCCCCCTGTGGGTCTCCATCTTGAAAACCTCATCCTGATGTAACCCCATTCCTTAAGGAGTGCCATGATGTGGCAACACATCACAGAAAGTGGGACCGTGCCAGAGAGGAGTGGGGCCAAGGGGTTATCATCACACCCCTTTCTAACGTAACTCTGCCGCTTACAAATCATCATGACCTCAGGATACCCTGTAGAGGTGGGGTTACACAAGAAAAAGGGCATGGAAGTCCCTACAGTCCACCCAGCCTCTTTGGGGGACATGGCCACCCCTGGAAATCCCAATTTCTCCAGGCTACCAGAAGTGCACCTGCCTTTTAAACCTTACATTGACTCTGTTGCCAAATCGTGACGATTCGCCCTCCATAACATTGCTCGGATCCGCCCCTTTCTCTCTACCTCCTCAGCCAAAACCCTTGTTCATGCCTTGGTTATCTCTTGCCTCGATTACTGCAACCTCCTCCTTACTGGCCTCCCTCGCTCTCACCTGTCCCCCCCTTATCGCAATCCAAAACTCCGCTGCCAAGGTCATTCACTCTGCCCGTCGCTTCGACCATGTGCAGCCTCTCCTCTTCTCTCTTCACTGGCTCCCCCTTCCTGAA
>QEPC01009365.1:3385998-3400161 GCA_003113815.1 Sphenodon punctatus | reverse complement strand
GCCTTTCCCAATGCCCTCTAGTCTTTCCCCTTGCTCTTACTGTCAGCCCTCCTCTGCTGACTGCTGCTACCGACCACCTTGTAACCAAGCCAAGTACACGCACCTGAGACTTCGCATCCGCCTGAATGTTTGTTTGTCTTCTCCCATGTCTCTCCCACTGTCCCCTCTCCTTGTCTCCCCCGCCTTGTCTTTTAGATTGTAAGCCACTGGCAGGGACCGCGTCTATTTCTATGTTCTGTACAGCACCAGGTAGATGACCGGCGCTATATAAATGTTTATAATAATAATAAATAATAATAGGCTTCTTCTGGGAACTCGGGTTCAAAATCTGGAGAGGTAACAGCCCAATTTGCCTATCTTCTGAGCATTGCCCATCCTGGCGCCCCCTAGGGTAAGGGAACAGCAAGGTAAGGTAGTACCAAAACTAGAGGTTTATTTATTTACTTTTTAATAAAATTAATATATAATTTTTTTAAAAAAACAACAATTTCTCCACATGCACATACAGAATAGGTGCTGCCATGGGCTGAGAGGAACAGCGCAGGCCTGCTTTGGAGGGAAACACTTTTCAGTGGCCCCGAGAGGACGACAGGGTCTCCGCGGATCAGGCAGGGCCAAAGCGTAGCTGTAAAGAGTCTCTGTGCATTTCAGTCTGGTCACAGAAGGCCACGCTGGGGCTCAAACCGGCGTCTTCCGCAATCCCACGCTGGTGTGTTCAGTCGGACTGGTGATGTGTTTGTTAAAGTTGAGGGGGAAGCGGAGGTGAGCCTCCCCACGTTCCTTTGGCTGTGTTTAATTGCCCTCTCTGTCAATTGAATTTGGTCCAAGGCTGGCCACCCCTGAGAGAAAACGTCCCTCTGGACACGGATGCAACTGTGGCTAAAATACCGAAGGGGACCCACTAGGCCACACCACAGCCTTGGTGAAGGGACAAAGGGTGTCGGAGAAAGCTGAGAGAGGGACATGTCCCACTTAGTCCTCCTGCTCCCAGGGGCTGTGTCCGTGTCTCTGTACTTTAACCGAAGTTCACTGCTTCTCCATCCTTAGCGTGAGGTCGGGGGGGGGAGGCTGGTTTCACTGCAGCTGGCCGCTTGCGTGTCCCCTCTCGAGCGTTCTGGTAGCCCAGCTCGTCCAGGTGATAAGTAAATGCATGTGGGTCAATGCAGTCTGAGGAGGCATTCAACCAGGCCAGACCCTAGGAAGGCCCACAATGTACAAAAAGGCAACTTCGGCGGTTGCCTGGGGTAGGATGGAGTTCATTACAGCATGTGGAGGGGTGGAGGAGGAGACAGGGACTTCGTTCAGCACACATCCTGCCAAGAAAGAGAGAGGTCAATATAACAGATTGTCACCGCGATCTCCATCTTGGGTCTTGCTGCATGCCATGGCCCTGGACACACAGCATTAAGCCATCTTTTTCTTCAGCTGAGGGGACTTGCACCCATTACGTTTTTGCAAGTAGCAACGCATCAAGTAGCTGGGGTTTCATATGGCCATTTCAGCCAGCGGTGAAAGTAGGGTGGAGGGTGATACCTCCCCTTTAAAAGAGGCCACTTATGAAAAAATACATGGTATGGGGCTGCACTGGAACCAATGCAGCCCAGGAACATGTATTTTTCATAAGTGACCTCTTTTAAAGAGGAGGTATGACCACCCTAGGTGAAAGCGTGGTGAGCGGCTACTCTTGTAGCCTAACACACACAATATTCCATGGCGCATTGTCCCTGACCAGAGGGCAGTCAAAAACATTCCCACGTGGGCTCTTTACTCCCATGTTTTAGCCCACGTGGAGAATCACACACTGGGTGCGGGCAACTGTCTGTGTCCACACACAGGGTGTCTTCACACAGGCAGCTGCCCCGCCTCATCCCCAGACGGGTCATCCATTTAAAGGCAGCCCACTCCAGCAGTGCTCTGGAACATCCAGGAGCACTGGCAGCAGAGCAGGCAGCCCAACCCTGGGACACAAACCAAAGGCGGGGGTGCCAGCCCTGCAGCCCTCCCAACACCGCAACTCTGTATTGTGGGGGAGGGGGTGCCACATGGGTGGACTGTGGGCTGCGGCAGCCGCTGGGTTAGTTTGAAACAGGTGGAGCTGCAAATGGGCAAGTGGATGAGCACCCTCAAGTTTGTGTGGAAACACCCATTATCCCAGCTCCGTGTCAGCAAATCGCATCGCTCCTGTCTAAACTGGGGCTGATCAGTATGGATAGATTCTGTGACACACCCCATGGAGGCCCCCACCCTGAATTTGAAAACCACTATGCTATCCAGCCATACGGCACCTTGATCCCCTGCTTTATTCTCAAGAGTGTTCTCCTGGTGCCGTGTGTGAAACGGGGAAGGATTTCATTGAGAAGGAGTCCTTCGCATTGTCCTGTAGGTTGCACGTGGAGGAAGTGACATCTTCTTTTTTCTGTGACAGTTTCCCATGAAAAAAACAAGAAAAGAACCGTTATTTCCTTTTCGGTTGCCGGACAACCATGTTAGAAATACAGGGTAGCCTTTAGCGACCAGTAGGTTCAGATACATTTTGGTTCATGCGTAGCATGCTTTACAGCAAAGGACTCTCATGTTTTGGCAAGTCAGCTTGACTGGGTTTGTATTAGTTGGATTACCCAATGAAAGAGACCATCTGAGCTACTTTGTCTCCATCACTTACATTTGGGACCAACATGGCAACCCTGCTCTCTCTCTCGACTTTGCATTAGATTTAGAAGTCATCCTAGAGATATCAGCCAATGCACTGCCCACTGATTCCTGAACAGCTCAAAAGGGTACTTCCTAATATCATGATTTCAAGTGGTAAAACCCACCCTACCAAAAAAAAAAATCACAACTGTTTTTCTGATGGTGAATTATTCATGCTGTGTTATTTATGTCATGTAAACACTTCTGCCACGTGATAAATCTATGGATATGGTTTAGGGATTCATAAAGGATCTAACCCAGAGTTGGGGAACCTCTGTCCCATTGGCCAAATCTGATTCAGAGCTGTTTTCATATGGCCCTTTTCCAAATCCTAGAACTGGCCCATCCGATCTAGGAATTGGGAGTGGGGATGAATGCATGCACTTGACTCAAGGATAGGAGATGCTTCTATGGCAGAGTTCCATGATCTGAACCCT
Organism: Sphenodon punctatus; assembly: GCA_003113815.1. Taxonomy (NCBI): domain Eukaryota; kingdom Metazoa; phylum Chordata; class Lepidosauria; order Sphenodontia; family Sphenodontidae; genus Sphenodon; species Sphenodon punctatus. The sequence continues at coordinate 3,397,033 of QEPC01009365.1, read as the reverse complement.
CTTCCTTCCTTCAGCATCTAGTCCTGAGCACACCTCTTAAGTGCTCCTGCTCCCAACCAGAGTTGCCACCTTTTGCAGTTTGATCTAGGGATGGGCGAACGCAGTTCGGAGTTCGGTCGACTGAACCGAACTTCTGAACCGAACTCGATTTTCGAACCGAACAGAACTGAACCGAATTCCCAAACTCGGCTCTGTTCGTCCATCCCTAAAAGATAATATTCCATTTAGTTCAATGGGGTTTGAATTTCCAAACTTTGTTCGGAAGTTCGGACCGAACTCGAATAGTTTGGTCGACCAAACCGAACTTCTGAACCCAACCGAATTTCCAAGCTCGGTTCTGTTCGCCCATCCCTAGTTTGATCCTGAGACTCCCCATAGGCTAAAATGGGAGTCTTCCGGTCAAACTGCAAAGGTGTCAACCCTACCCACAAGTTACTTTGGGGTGCTTAAGAGATGTGGTCATGATGAGTATGCAGAGCTCGCACTAATTTTCAAAGTGGCCATGCAAATTAAAAAGTTCTCTGCCTGTGATCTACCATGTGGTGGTTTCTAGGTTACAAAAAAGTACCATTTGAGTAATTCAGTACGGACTTTCTACAGCTTTGGGACAGGCTTTTCCACTTGAAATCATGACGTCTGAACATAACCCATGTCTTGTCTGATAGTGTTTGCAAGGGAGACCCCCTGCCATTCAGAAGATGTTATTTAAACAAAGCAAATGAATCAACAGTAGACCTGAAATGAGTAGACTTTTTCATATTTGCAAATATTATTTGCATTTTCAGATGGCCCACCGAATATCTCACTAATTAGTCGCCANAGAGGAGATCCGGATTCCGGGCTGAGACAGACACACGCCGGGAGTGAGTTCCACAGCATCGGTGCAACAGCCAAAAACGCCTGCCTGTCAGTCACCACCTGTTTATACCGGAGAACCTCCAGGAGGGCACCCCCGGACGACTTCCAGAGCTGCTCCGGAGCCCAGGGAACAAGGCAGTTCTTCAGGTAACCAGGGCCCAAACTGTTTAGGGCTTTATAGGTCAAGGCTACCACCTTGAATCGGGCCCGGAAGACAAGATATGTGTATCTACTTTTTTTAATGTTTCCCACTCAGTGTGTGTGGGGAAGGGAGAGTTATAAATCTAAATGAATAAATAATAGTAACTGAAATAACAAATGCCAAATGGACACTTATTTTTGGCAGTGAAGTAGGAACTGAATAAGTGGATCGAATCCACATTTGTCGCGCCCAGTTTGAAGCTGGCAAGATTGAACGCAATATTCGCTGCGAATCTTAATTCCTGTTCTAGCTGATATCAGCACTAGCTAAGCCCAACCTCAAGATAGTGTGTTCGGCTCATTAGACAGAAGTGCTGAGATTTTGCAAGCCCTGCTATGAGTTTTTGAAGGGCCATTTCCCATTTAAAATTAAAACCTGGGATCGCTGTTAAATTTAATGGCACCCAAATGCTCCGATTCTGGAGGGGATGGTGAAAATTCCAGCTATGATTGCAACACGCAACATTACTGCGTTCTTCCATAGTGCTGGGGATTCCTAAAGGATGCAGGCTGGACCCACAGAATCACAGAGCTGGAAGGGACGTCAGTGGTCATCTAATCCAGCCCCCTCCCCACCACTGGGGAGGGCTGGACCTGGCTTTGTCCATACTGAGGGTGAGGGAGGAATTAGCATGGCTTATTCTGCTCCCACCCATGTCAGTTGGATGATAATATTTTTGTTACCAATCGAACTGAAACATGCACTCCCCAAAATGGGAAAACCCATCAAATATACCCTACCCAAACTGGTAATGGTGGTTCAAGTAATAACTAAGATCTATTTATGCTCCACCAAGTATACATCTTGGTTGTTTCAGGATGCTCGTTTTCCTTTTTCTTTGGTTTACTCATTTCAGTTTTTCAGTTATGTCTGTCATACAGCGAGGCCTATTTGCAGTAAGTGCTGTCAGGATCCGGCCCACAAGAGTCTCAATCACAAAGGGAATTAGCATAGCCGTTTTCTATTCATATAATCATAGTTCATCACAGTCTTCACATCCTATCTATGCCGGGTATGCAACACTTCCGCCCCCTGGTCCTGACAAGCCCCAAGCTCAGTCAGATACTCAGTCTTTGCCTGGCGTCTGNTTCTATTCATATAATCATAGTTCATCACAGTCTTCACATCCTATCTATGCCGGGTATGCAACACTTCCGCCCCCTGGTCCTGACAAGCCCCAAGCTCAGTCAGATACTCAGTCTTTGCCTGGCGTCTGACTTTTCAGTCTTTGGGTTAGCACTCTACCTTCCTTCAGGTTACCTTCACTCTTCCCCTCTGCAGCCTTCTCAGCAAAGATGTGCTCTCTTCAGCAGCCAAGTCCCAACTGCCTCTTCCTTCAAGTTCTTCCTCTCTTGTAGTCAGGAATGGCTCCCTCTCTTATGGGGGGCAGGGGCATAGCTCAAGTGATAAGAGTGCGTGCTTTGTATGTATACGGTCCCAGGTTCAATCCCCAGCATCTCCACCTCAAGGCCTGGGGGAGACCTCTGCTGGGGGCTTGGACGCATCTCAGGTAGCAGCGCACGCTGGGATGGCCTCTGCCGGAGACCCTGGAAGAGCCGGATTTGGACCCGAATTTGAAACCCCTGCTGCCGTGTCAGGTTGTGACAATACTGGGCTAAGATGGGCCATTGGTCTGACTCAGTTAGGCAGTTTAGTTTAATGGGTGTGGCTACCTCCCCACTCCTTATTCTTAAAGGAGCTGCAGCCCACAGAGCCTCTGCCCTATTACAATGGCATTTCGGCAATATCAGCACTCCTGTCCTTGCGCAATTGCCAAAAATGACCTAATTGAAATACTGAAATAATAACACAACCAAAATAACTGAACCAAAAAAACCCAGAATACCCATAAATCAGTTAGGCAAGTACTCACTTCAGCCAGGGATATTAACTGGGTACTCCAAGGGCTACTCAGAAATGCAAATGCTTGTGAAGACTAAATCCACTACCCATTTCAGCTCTTCCCATGGAGCAGAGCTGGGTCAGTGTTGAATGGTTTTGGAAAATCACGGGCCCCCTCCCTTCACTGGCTGCAATCCCAAGCGGGATCCACGTGAGAACCACACAGGTCCCACACGGGATCCGCAAAGCACAATGCAATCCCTATGGAGATACACGCCGTTTCCATGCACGTGCGCGCACAGGATGCGCTCAGTGGGCACGGGGGCATAGGATCGCCTCCACTGTGCATGTGACTATATCATAGGGATGGGACTATCGGTGAGTTACCGGTTACCGGTTTTATCGGTATCAGATTAATCCGATATTGGATTTATCGGTATATCGTTTTTTTAACACTGCCGATTTTTCGGATCTTTAACATTGCGGCCACTTGTAGAGAAAGCATCAACATGCTTTCCACTGGCTCCCTCTTCCGATAGCAGAAGCCTATAATCTCGGAATCCGAAGTCCTGGGTTATCCTGTCAATTTTTTGTCTAAGAGCTTGGCAATCCAGAGTCCTTTCCATCCAGAGAAGCAAGTGTCCAACTACAGAGCCAGTGTAGTCTAATGAAGTGTTTGGCTTGGACCTAGGAGACTGTGTTTCAAATCCATAATAATGACCTACCCCATAGGGTTGTTGTGAGGGTGAACTAGATAAGGATTGTAAAGCATTCTGAACACAGGAAGTGTTACTATAGGATTAATACTAGTATACTTTTATGCACACGCAACCGGTTTGTTTCATTATTAAATCTGCTTCCCTTTCTGCAATCCCAGCTGGAAGAGGAAGGAATCTTTCATTACTCACGGATTGGAGTGTCTGTTGTTCTATATATTTGAACTTTTTCTGCTTGTAGTAGTCCCGTTTAGGAAGAAAGTGCAGCAGCAGCAGGTCACAGAGTACAGATGCCTGAAATCAAAAGATGGAAATCAAGGCAGCAGATAAAAAAAGGAACAAAAACAAAAAAAATGTCACTCAAAATGCAATCCACTGGTGGAACTCATTGCCACAGGATAATGTGAAGGAAAAATAGCTCAACTGGCTTCAAAAAAGAATTGTGCATGTTTTTATGAAGTCTATCAATGACTATAAGTCAAATTGGTCCTCTAGCTCCTAGGAGCTAAAAGTGAGTGATGAGGAATGGAATACATCAGGATGGAGAAGCTTTTCCCTCCCACTGATGACTCTGAAAGCTAGCACGGCTCTGTGGACTGGATAGGAATTGGGCTTGGGGCAGCTAGCAAGACAGGGTCCACAGAGTGTTGGGGTAGAGATCGCTATGCTGGGTGTCCTGAAGTGTGACACGTTGTGATGGGGAGACGAGAAGGTGGAACCAGGAAGCCCGATGAAGCATTCTGCAGATGGGTGGGGCAGGAAGAGAGCTGAAATGGGGATCTGATTTGGTAGCCATTAGTAATACATGCATTTTCAGATACTGTTTCAAGTATCTAAATCCGTATCCAAATACTGATCGAATACTGAAATTTTGGTTACAGATTTTTTAAAGTTCCCCAAATTACCTAAAAAGAACCCAAAATAATACTTGAACCACCCTCCCCTCCCAATCCGGGATGAAAAATTGGTAGTTCGTTATCCCAGTTGACAGTATTTCAGGTCCCCGATTAGAAATGAAAACCGGTTTGAGTACCAAAAAGAACATGAAACACTCAATTTGATTCAGGTACCAGAAATTCGATGTGTATACCCGTTTCTGCTGGTACTTGTTTCAGCTCAAGGCAGGAGCCAGCTACTAAGAGAGCTCTAGGCTGGGGCACACCTCCCTGCTCCAGCATGCCCCCACCTGCTCACGGTAATCTCTACCCCCTACCCATGGTGATCCTGTCTCCCCATCCTGGTGTCCACACCCTGGTGTCTCTGGCCTTCCCGTCCCTGTAACTCCCTGCCCTAAAACAGCAGTTGTAAGAGGGGTGGGGTGGAGTAGGTGATTTTCTGCAAGAGCTAAACAGAGTAACTGATTTTGTCCCCTCAGATCTCCTTTCAGGTAGTACGCTGGTAGCTCTGTGGGGACCCAGGGTTCCAACATTACTTTAAAAATGACCTGCTTTCCCCTGCTTGCCTTGGGATGGCAGCGGCAGTGGGGCGCTCGGGGCACGGGGAAGGTGAAACTGTGGCTTTGATGCCTGCACATGCACTATGGTCTCAAACCATACTGCTGCCTTCCCAATGCCCCTTCCCCATGTGCTAAGGGGTGGGGGGACTCCAGGGGAATCATCTGTTATCTGTTTTATCGCTATCGCATTCATCCGTGTATCGGTATATCGTTTTTTTAACATTGCTGATTTTCTTGAATCTTTAACATTGCGGCCATTGTTAAAGATTCAAGACTTACCATGCTCCAAAGGTGGAAAGGGGTTTAACAGGGAAACAGCACCTGAAATGTCTGAGACAGTTTAGGTACAATTGGATGGGGTGTTCGTTCGTAAAGCTCTCCTTTCCACCTCGCTGTAATGATAGAGCCGGCCCTAAGCAAGACAGAGAGGAGCCGCCTGCAAGGGATTACTAGGCTCTTGCCTTAGGGCTCTTCAAGCGGAAGGGGCAAGAGGCTCGGTGCTTGCCCTAGAGTTTACCTATTACTGTAATGAAGTGCCTTCTCCTTTTGTTGTTTTTGTGTATTCTCCATGCGTAGGCGTACACAGCGCTTTACAGTCACAAACATTTGGAGACAGAGCCCTGCTCAGTGAGTTTACAATCTAAGATAGACATGGATGAGGGGAACACAGGGAAAGACAGACACTCGCATAGTCCCATTTTACAGATGGGGAACTGAGGCTGAGAGGCTGTCACTTGCCCCAAGGGCACCCAGTGAGTTCATGGCTAGGGCGAGATTCATTTCAGACCCTGGCTTCCCAGGTCCAAGTCCATCACCTTATTATCCTCCACTACACCACACTGGCTCTCTAGGTTGAGAGGTTGTGACTTGCCTGAGGCCACCCAGTGAGTTCATAGCTATGGTGGGATTCGAACCCTGGCTTCCCAGGTCCAAGTAAGATGGATGCCAACGTCAAATACTGCTATGGCTCAAAGTCTATTCTGATTCAATGCCACATGCCAGCAGGATAATCTGAGTGTCACACAGGGACTGGAAAGTCTGTACTCACCACTCCAAAGATTCCAATCCCCGAGCCAATGGTGGTCATCGTTGGGATGATGTCAAATTTTCCTGCCTGGATGACATCAGACAGAACAGAAGAGGGTCAGAGTGCAGGAACCCTGCAGAAGGCAATGGGGCAGAACTGACTCTGCAGGGAGCCAAGCTAAACAGCCCTGCCTTTTTAAGCAGGGTCTGCGGAGATGCCCACATGGGCTGATTGCCCGTCTTAGGTCTCAACCCATTGCTCTTTCTTGCGTATTCAGCATTCCTGAATGCACAAGGAATTCAACCTCAGGAGGAATCCTGGGCAAGGTGGCCAGCTGAACTACAAACTTCAAGATGGGCTGACCTGTCCAGCAGTGAATTGAAAGGTACTTCCATGAGAAATACCGGAGTTAAAATGAACTTTCGGGGTACGTTACCTTGCCATTCACCAGGATATCAAAGCGGATTCCAAACACCTTGTAGAGATTCCTTTTGTCGGTTCCGTTGTCTCGGAAATACTTGGCATACCTTTTGGCCAAGCAAAGGAGATGTGTTATTGATCGAATCGGTCATGGACTTTAAGAGAGCACACAGGGTTGGTTAACATTGGGGTTTCAGGTGGCTGTAGCCCAGAGCTTCCTATTGTGAGAGCCTTCCTTCCAAAATATCTCTCTCTCTCTCTCTCTCTCTCCTCCAGGGCTGATCTTAGAAATGGCAGGACCCAGGCCAACGGTAAAATGGGGTCCTACCCATCTTTAACCCCACCCCTCAGAGGTCTCACAGGTTGGCAGCACTCCTGGGGGGTGGGGGGGGACAGACAAAAATGAGGAGTCCAGAATGAGCAGCTGCAGCTTCCCTCTCCTCACCTTGTAGTTTTGCAGTCACTAGGGGAACAGGAAGCCAGTGAGGGGACAAAAGCAGAGCATTAGGGACACAGTACAATCCACGGCCTTTAATTTTGTCCAATCCCCTGGGACTGCCAAAGCGTGGGGCCTCAAGACAGCAATGGCTTCTAAGGTGGCCAGATATGCAAATGTTAGAGGACACTTATGAGAAATGCAGGTTTCAGGGCTGCATTGGAGCCAATGCAGCCCTGCAACCTGTATTTCTTAAGCATCCTCTAACATTTGCATATCTGGCCACCCTACTGCTTTCACCCCAGGCAGCAGCAGATACCAGGTACAGTCCTAGGACTCCTCTCTCTCGGCTGAGGCAGTGCAGGGCCCTAGACTAAGGGGGGGGAGGGGGGGCTNGCGCCCCCAAGAGCCTCTGGGGACTTCTGCGCATGCTTCTCCCAGCCAGCTGTCAGGGGCATGCTAGCCACACCTCTATGGTGCTGGTGGATCTCTCTCGGCTGAGGCAGTGCAGGGCCCTAGACTAAGGGGGGGGGGAGGGGGGGCTATTGCCCCATTTCCCCCTACTCGTCCTCACCCTCTCCCAGCAGATCCCACCCCCAAGAGCCTCTGGGGACTTCTGTGTCCCCCTCTTCCAGCTGGTTGTCAGCTGAGAGGGGCGTGCTAGCCACACCTCTATGGTGCTGGCCAACTCGGGGCTGCGGGGGAACCTAACTAACGAGACCTGGCCCCATGGTTGCCCATTGCCCTGGGTTTACTTGGGTGTGCTCCATATTTCCTGGCTTGCCACCGTGAGGAGTGGCCCTGGGGCACCAAGCAGACAAGTAAGTGAATCCGGGGTTAATGTGGGCAAGCTCTTAACACCCTCCGTGCTTGAGGGTAGGGACTGGATCCATTGACTAAATCCAGGAACAGGAGAGGGGGGGGTCAAACAAAAGACAGCCCCAGGCTGCATCTAGCCCATAGGCCAGTGGTCCCCCACACTCGGCATAAGCCTTCTTTTCACAGGAAAGCAGGCTAAAAAATAATCAGGCCACTGCACCTGAAGTTGAAGCCTGGTGAGACATTGTTGTCATCGTTGTAAAGTCCATGGAACTGGTAAACAGGCTTGCAGTGCCTTGTGGGCCAGTCCAGGTCGCAGTTCCAATCTATTGTGATGCCGACGACCCCTCCCTGCCAGAAAGGAAGGAGTATATTAAATACCTGGGTTGCTGCCAAAGGGGGAGTTTGGGGGTTGGACTAGATCATCGTTAAGGTCCCTAGTTCAAATCCTACGAGTCCATGATTCATGCAGTGTGACTTCATCTTGCTTTGTGGACACTTCTTTGTAGGAGGAAAGAGAACTTCATTGGCTCCAGTGATAAAGAGGATCTAGCTGTGGTTTCCAGCCCTGTTCATTTCTTTTTCGGTACTGGTAAAATGTTTTGAAGATCGGGAGGCCTGGGGGGATGTAGGGCATCCAGCTTGCAATCCCTGCAAACTAACTGCTCTTGACAGGCTAGTTCACCTTCTCTTTGGCACTGAGCTACATGACTTTTAAGCAGAGCACAGTCATGACCAGATTACTAGAGATGAAAGAGGGAGGGGAACGGGGGGGGCACAACCCCATCAAATTTACGCTACCCAAATGGAAAATGGTGGTGGGTCAGAGTTTACACTCTGTTAGGTATGCGGTTTGGTTATTCCACTTTCGGTTTTTGTTTAGGTTATTTTGGTATTTCGGTGTTTCAGTCATGTCCTTGCGGCAATATTGATACTATTTTGTGTACACAATTGCTGAAAATGACAGAACTGAAAATGTATTTATTGGGATTTCTATTCCACCCTTTCCCAAAGGCAAGGCAAGCTAACACTATAAAATAGCAATACAAATATAAAATATACAAAACTTGAAATATTAAATATATATATGTCCTGTCTTCCAGCCTCTTTAGCATCTTACGGTAAAAAACCCAGATGTGACTGGAAATGATTATCACCCACACCCTCCCTTTTAGTCTTCTCTTAGATCATGTGCACCCCTGGATTAGCCCCTTTTCCTGAGGTCAATCTGGACACCATCTGGGACCCCCTGCTGACTCCACACTCTCCTCATGCTCCGCCCCCCCCCCCCGGACCTTTTCCATTCTCCACCACGCTGGATGCACTTTCCTAGCTCCTCTTCCCCCTGAAGATGCTTCCTGCAACACCAGTTTGACTTTCCTCTCCGGAGGCAATCTCTGAGAAGCTAGTCCTCGCAGTCTACTAGAAAATAGCTCACAGCCCTCCAGGGGACCACAATCAACATCATGACTGCCCCCGACCTAAAGAGTCCCAGTTCCTCTAATCTTTCGTCATAGTTTCTGCATTCCAACCTCCTTGCCATCTTCATTGCTCACCTCTGAACCCTTGCCAGTTTGCGAATGTCGTCTTAAAGCGAGGCGTGTCTAGATGCAATATTCTATCGCAGGCCCGAGCAGAGAGGAACAATTAACTTTCCCTGTGTCAAATAGGGATGGGCGAACGTGGTTCGGAAGTTCAGCCCAAACTCGGCCTGTTCGGATGACTGAACCAGAACCCGAACACACTGAACAGAATCGAACACCGAACGGCAAAATGGCCGAACAGTTCAGTCAGTTCGGATCGCGTTCGGGTGAGTTCGGGTGGCAAAAAAAGGTTCACTGTAAGGTGACAGGGAGGGGTAGTACTAGTCACTGAGGAGCAGGCTTCCAGGCACCAGGGGTAGAGAGGCTTGCAAGAAATGAAACTATCTGCCTCCCCCCTTCCCAACACCTTCTGAGCTAGTCACTGTTCCTGAACAGCAGGCGTTGAGTAGGATTATTAGATTGCTTTAAGTTTCATTTCAGTTTNGATGCGCTCAGTGGGCACGGGGGCATAGGATCGTCTCCACTGTGCATGTGACTATATCATAGGGATGGGACTATCGGTGAGTTACCGGTTACCGGTTTTATCGGTATCAGATTAATCCGACATTGGATTTATCGGTATATCGTTTTTTTAACACTGCCGATTTTTCGGATCTTTAACATTGCGGCCACTTGTAGAGAAAGCATCAACATGCTTTCCACTGGCTCCCTCTTCCGATAGCAGAAGCCTATAATCTCGGAATCCGAAGTCCTGGGTTATCCTGTCAATTTTTTGTCTAAGAGCTTGGCAATCCAGAGTCCTTTCCATCCAGAGAAGCAAGTGTCCAACTACAGAGCCAGTGTAGTCTAATGAAGTGTTTGGCTTGGACCTAGGAGACTGTGTTTCAAATCCATAATAATGACCTACCCCATAGGGTTGTTGTGAGGGTGAACTAGATAAGGATTGTAAAGCATTCTGAACACAGAAAGTGTTACTATAGGATTAATACTAGTATACTTTTATGCACACGCAACTGGTTTGTTTCATTATTAAATCTGCTTCCCTTTCTGCAATCCCAGCTGGAAGAGGAAGGAATCTTTCATTACTCACGGATTGGAGTGTCTGTTGTTCTATATATTTGAACTTTTTCTGCTTGTAGTAGTCCCGTTTAGGAAGAAAGTGCAGCAGCAGCAGGTCACAGAGTACAGATGACTGAAATCAAAAGATGGAAATCAAGGCAGCAGATAAAAAAAGGAACAAAAACAAAAAAAATGTCACACAAAATGCAATCCACTGGTGGAACTCATTGCCACAGGATAATGTGAAGGAAAAATAGCTCAACTGGCTTCAAAAAAGAATTGTGCATGTTTTTATGAAGTCTATCAATGACTATAAGTCAAATTGGTCCTCTAGCTCCTAGGAGCTAAAAGTGAGTGATGAGGAATGGAATACATCAGGATGGAGAAGCTTTTCCCTCCCACTGATGACTCTGAAAGCTAGCACGGCTCTGTGGACTGGATAGGAATTGGGCTTGGGGCAGCTAGCAAGACAGGGTCCACAGAGTGTTGGGGTAGAGGTCGCTATGCTGGGTGTCCTGAAGTGTGACACGTTGTGATGGGGAGACGAGAAGGTGGAACCAGGAAGCCCGATGAAGCATTCTGCAGATGGGTGGGGCAGGAAGAGAGCTGAAATGGGGATCTGATTTGGTAGCCATTAGTAATACATGCATTTTCAG
>QEPC01009365.1:3291105-3380795 GCA_003113815.1 Sphenodon punctatus | reverse complement strand
AGTTGTAGGAGCTAGCTTAGTGATAGAGATAGCGTTAGTGATTTAGTTTTAGTGTTTGTAGGAGTAGGCCTGTGTACTTATTAGATAATCCATTTAGTTCATAGCATTTAGAATAGGTAATAGCAGTTAGATTTAGTGTAGATAGATAGATATGATATTAGATAAAAAAATAAAATTAAAAAAACCCATACAAAAACAAAAAAACCAAATAAAAAACAAAAGAAAACCATATAAAACCCAATAAAAAACCAAAAAATCATAAAAAACAAAAAAACCACCCATAACATTTCCTGAATGACCGAACCAAATGGCCAAACAGCTGAACAGAACGGCCGAACCAAACGGACAAACCCGGCGAACTAACCGAACGCAGCCGAACTGAACGGACGAACCAAACGCAGCCGAACTGAACGGACGAACCGAACGCAGCCGAACTGAACGGACGAACAGAACGCAGCCGAACTGAATGGACGAACCGAATGCAGCCGAACTGAACGGCCGAACCCGAACCGTGATCTGTTCGCCCATCCCTAATGTCAAACAATGCTTCTGTTGTTGCAACCAAATTGGATTTAAATAAAACTAGAGACTTGGTCTAGGAGAACCAAAATGACATTTAACAAAGACAACTGCAAAGGAGTCATGGTGGGTCGTGAACTGAATGTGAGTCAACAATACGACATTGTCACAAACAAGGCAAATACCATTTTGGGTGGAATTAACAGGAGCATTGTATCTGAGACAAGGGAGGTGATATTGGTGCTATTATTTAGCACTTCTAGGACCACCTCTCCTGGAATATTGTGTTCAGTTTATAGACCAGGTGAAGAAGATTCAGAGGCGAGCAACTAAAGGTGTTAACAGAGGTGAACTGACCGCTTTGTCCCGGCTCTCGCCTGTATGTCTGTGTAAGCGCTGCCAGATGTTGGCCCAGAATTGCCCTGGGCTGTGTTGGCAGCTAGCCTGGACTGTGACCCCCAAAACCTCCAGGGTCATAGCCCAAGCTAAGGGCCGCATGATCCGGGCAAAGCAGACCACAGCGAGTTAGCATGTCTGTTCCCGCCAGCCCGGATCACGTCCATCCGCCGTGGCTGGCCATCATAGGCCAACACGGCTGCTCATCATGGCAGGGGGTGGGGTGCTGGGCACAACACAGGGGCAGGGCTGGCCAGCTACATGTTCATGAGTCTCCCCATCAGCCCCCAGGCTCCGGCTGCATAAACGTTTATTCCACAACCCAACCCAGTCTGGACTGTGTCCATGACAGCTGACACGGGCCGGGTTGCTGCTGTGGTCTGGTCACATCTGTTTTTACCCTAAGATGCTAAAGGGGCTGAAAGACAAGACTCACGAGGAAAGACTAGACTGAGTATGTTTAGCCAAGAGAAAATAAGACTAAGGGGAGTCATGGCAGAGGTCTTCAAATACCTAAAAACATGCCACAAAACCAATGGTGAACATTTCTCCTCCGTTGTCACAGAAGAAGGAGGAACAGACTCAAATCGCAGCCATGTAGATTTCAGTTAGATATTAGGAAAAACTCTGGCGCTGTCTGAACTATTGGGCAATGGAATAAGTTGCCCAGGGAGGCTGTGGAATCTCCTTGGATGTTTTCAAAACCTGGCTGGACAAGCATCCGCCTACGATACTGGAGGCAGCGGATCTCCTGCCGTGGAGCAGGGTGTCGGCCTAGATGACCCTTGAAGTCTCTTCCAACCCAACAAATTCAGTGGAAGATTTACCTCAGAAACAACACCAGTTATTTGGCCACAATTCAATATGTGCAGGAATAGAGCCATTGAAATTTCACACTACTTTGGCAAAACGTCTTGATATCATGCATGTTCTTAGCTAGTAGGGAATGTCCCGTCAGTGCTCAGACTTCCTGCTCTCTAGCATGGTTGAAAAAAATCCTCACTTGAGCTCTGCATACCTTGTGGGCCAGTGCTGCAAAATCTTGTCCCGATTCTCTGACGATGTATCCCAGTTCAAACACAGGGCATAAGGGATCTTTTACTTTATGGAAGAGACAGGTTTTCAAGGATCTCTTGGTAATTGCCTCCACAAGGTTACGTCTGTCAACAACAAAAAAAAGTATATGAATGTCAGTGGGTTGAAATTCAAGGATGTATGATTTGCGCTCTCGCCCACCCACCAGTTATCACGGATTTGGCAATTTTTGGGTCTGCCAACCACAGGGGCCGCAACAGGACTGCAGGGACCATGACAAGATCATCAGCGTACAAGTCCCCTTTTAGTCTTTACCTTTAGGTGCAGATCAACCACCAAGGCCACAAGCGCCAGCTCCGTGCCCATACCCAGGATGAAAGCCTGACTGAAATGGGTCCAGGAATCCGATAGCATTGAGATGAGCGTGGAGCTGTCGGACAATCACCTGTTGGATAACCTTCCCTAAAAAGGGAAGGTTAAAGACAGGGCGATAGCTGGCCATGAAGCTGGCACATCTTAAGATGGTTTCTTAAATCAAGGGCTGGACAACTGCATTTTTAAGTGTCCGGCATCCTACCCCCTCCCCCCCAAGAGAGGCATTGGCCCTTTTCACAGAGACACTCGAACACTGATAAAATGAGTGTTACATTTTATTATACATGTTGCAGGGCTGCAGGTGTGCTCTATGGGTGCCCAACAACATGAATAATAAAATGTAACACCTATTTTATCAGTGTTAGAGCGTCTGAGTGAAGAGGGCCATTGACAACCCCAGTCAACAACTGCCCCAACGTCTCTCGACTGGCTTTCCCCAGCCAGGACACGGGCAAGGATCTAATTCACAACTGGTTGCCCACAATACTCCAAGCAAATCCTCCGCATCAGTGGGTGAAACCAATTGAAATTGATTCAGATAAACAGGACAAGACTGAGCTTCCATAACCCCAAACTCTGATTCTGCAGAAAAAGTGGCAGCACGCAAGTCGTGGTTAATAAAAATATGACCGTGGGCAGTAGATGATTCTAATTCCTCGACTGAGACAGGCCGAATTAACCAGAATTATTTATTTGGAATTATTTAAGAATTATTTATTTGGCAAGGCATTTAGCAGGCAGTGATAGGATATGGAATACTGTTTTCACATGGAGAATTGGCTTTGAAAGCTCTCGGGCAGGGATCGTGTCTATCTTATTCTCTGTAAAGCACCAGGTACATTGCTTGCGCTATATAAAAGATAATAATAATAATAATAATTAATAAATAATAAATAGGACCCCAGTCTATGTATGCCCATACTTTCCAAGGAGTCACAATCTCAGGGGAAATGTTGTGTTAAGTGGTCAGCCACAGTTTATTCTATGGTCATGAATAGATTAAATTTAGAAGATTTCTGTCGATTGAGAGAAAACGCTCAGACAGTGGAGACTTTTTCGGACGCTTCTGATAGCTTAGCAAAGATTCCAGGCTCTCTCTTACCCTTAGTAACTAAGATTATCTCTGAGCCAACCCAGCAGAGCTGTTCTCCATTATGCTCTCGCTGGTATGACAAGGAATGCAGGATGGCAAAGTGAGAGTTGATTTCCCTGCGGAAAGCTTGGGCTATTCAAAGGCTACTGGGGCTTGGGAGAACTTTGTGAGTGCCAGCAGAGCCTGTAAGAAGTTACTGTATAATAAAAAGACTGCCGGTTCCATGCAGATATGGGCTGATCTTCAGGTGGCCTCAAGATGCTGTAATTCTGCCCAGTTTCAGTGTATTATTAGTTCCAAGTTTTTATTGTTTAGGCCTTAGCCATGACAAAATTAAACAAAAATTAGACAACAAAATTCACAGTAGACCATACATAACAAAAAACAGATACAAAATAAATATAAATATAAATATAAAATACAGATGCAGTCACCAATTTATACAGGTTATAATTGCATGGGCCACATGCCCTGATCTGAGGTAATAATACCTTACGTTAAATGGCGGCTTACCCTTCACGGGGGTTATGGCGCCAACACTTGTCCCCTGACGAGGCAGCCCCTACACATATGCAAGCAATACCCCCAATAATTTTAGAGACGGCTTACCCTTCATGGGGGTTATGGTGCCAACACTTGTCCCCTGACTGACCATCCCCTGAACCTATTAGCCGAAATCACATACCCAGACTCCATCCTATTGCTGGCCCAGTTAAAGTATCCACCCAGAATCATCTCTACCCATCCGTTCCATTTACCATCTTCATTTTGCTCCTGAGATAGCCTCGCCTTCTTCAAGCCAAGTGAACAAAAGTAGAAAGGGCCTGCATCTCCTGAACCGAAGATAACCTGAGCAAATTTTGATAGCAATCCCCTGGCTTAGAATTTAGCCCCACTCTCAAAAGGGGAGCAAGCCAAGTCTCCCTCAACAGCTTGTAGTATGGGCATCTTAAAACAAGATGCTCAGGTGTTTCGATTTCGCCCATACTACAGGGACAACAGCGCTGATCGTAAGCGATGTGCCAGTACCTACCCTCCTCTACCACTGTCTGTATTATTAATGCTTCTTTGAAACCAAGAAGTATTGAGGTAGTTGAGCAAGTGGAGGCGGGGAGACGTGGGTTACCTCTTATGAAGGAATATTTAAAGGACCGCTGGAAAGTCAGACTGATGAGGTTGTTAATCAGAAGGAGATTAAATTAAATTTATCCCTCCCAGATATTACAGAAGAGATGATATTACATTATATCGTCTGTCTTTCCAAAGACAGTGTAAGACCTGGCTGTTCCGCCAGGCCTTTGCGGAGGGAGATGGGGAGGGTAGGTTGGTGGTGGTGGGGATGTGTTTTTGTGTTTGTATATGGTTACCCTCTTTTAAAAGGCTGAATAACTTATTTGTGTCTAAATAAATAAATATATCTCCAAGCTGCAGTCATCTAAAGCACCAGGTTTGTACTTTATTCCACCTGATGTCTACAGGGAGTTTGCCTCTTGGTGGGCACCAATAATGGCTAAATTATTTACCCTGTTCACTCATACTAAACGATTTCCATCCTCGTGGTACACCGCAGTGATAATTCCAGTATTTAAGAAAGGATGTAAACACGATCCAGCCTGCTATAGACCTATTAGTCTTTTACCAATAATAAGTCAGCGCTATGCACAGTATTTGTTAGAAAAGCTCAAAGGTTGGGCAGTCAAATAACAGATTTTAGCGGAAGAGCAGTCAGGCTTCCATCAAGGGAGGTCAGTTACAGACAACTGTTTTACCCTCTCACACTTTATAGACAAATATGTTACAGTAAGAGGGGGTAACTTGTTCGTAGCCTTTATTGATTTTTCCTGTGCATTTGATTCCATCAATAGGTCTAAGTTGTGGCTGAAGCTAATGCAGATGGGTATCCATCAGCACCTATTGGATTTGCTGGTCGAGTTGCACAGAAATTCAAAAGGAGTGGTCAGATTGAGCCATACAGGAAGAGTATCTAGACCTTCTAATAAGCCCTCAGGTTCGATTGCAGGAATCCTTAAATTGTATAGGATTTCAAAAATAATTACGGTGACTCAAGCTATAGAAGTGATTAAAGCGAAAGGATTAGCGCAACTTCTTTTTGGTACAGAGGTTGATTATCCTATCCCTGCTTTTCCCGAAACATGGAAGCTGTGCAAAACAAATTTATAAGAGGAACTTTGAGAACCCCTGTGTCTACTCCACTCATTATGCTCTGTACTGAAATGGGCCTCTTTTCCATAGCTATGCTAATAATGCTGAGAGCGGTCTCTTATTGGGACAGGTTCTCCAGAATGGAGCCATTTAGGCTCCCATACAAATGCTGGCTCGAGTAACTATACCATGTAGGGAGCAGAAGGTATTGGTGGTGGGCAAGAGTAGCCAGAGTTTTGATACAAGCAGGTTTCTCTATAGTTAACGCAAGGGTCATATAGATCTTTTACTTTATCAGATATAAAGCAGAGACTTTTTGATGTTGCAGTGCAAGATTAATTGTCTGCCCTTAGGTTAATTAGAGTAGCTCCTTGGTATGCTGAGACTAATACAATTTCCCCCCTAGATCCTTACTTGATACAACATCCGGGGTTTAAATTACGACAAGTGTTGACAGTGGCCCGCTTCCAACTATTTGACTCTGCAGTCCTTAGTGGAAGATGTTGCTATATGCAACATCCACAAGTTAATGCCTGCTGTATTAAGAACAGTAATTGACTATAGAGCCACCAGATGGCGCTGCTATGTTTATATGTACATGGAAGGGAGATGGGGTTTTGCAGTTGAATTCCTTTGTGCAACCACTCCTTCTTCCCTTCTCTCTCATTGGGTATTTTCAGACATTACGATATCACGCTCAACCACAGTGAACCACGGTCAATTCCGCGGCGGGGCCAAAGCATCCTGAACATCTGTTTCGCGGGCGCCAGATGTTCACCACGGTCAATACCCACATAGGGTCAAAATCAACCACGCTTCTGGAGCTCCCCACTGCACCATCTCCGAAAGCTTGGTCAAAGAGATTCCCAATGGGAACCAACAAAAATTAACGTCTGGCCGGCAACCACAGGCTGGAATCAAAGGAAATGATTCCCAGCTGGGGACAAAGCACGTAGCATCACTGCCAGGCAACCAGCAACAACACAGGGTGGGGAGGGAGATTTAAAGGACACACAGCAGCAGCCAGGACGAGTCGCCCCGGCGCCTTCTGGGTGCTTTGACCATGGCCCGGTCCGGGATCGGCATAACGTCTGTTGTGCTGCCCCGGGCCGTGATCTGACGGCCCGATTCCCTGCCATGGTCCCAGTCCCGTCACGTCTGTTCGGGGCTTTTTTTGACCACGGGGGATGGTTGTTCGGTTCACCCCCACCAGGAATCCACTGTGGTGAATCGGGACCATGTAACGTCTGAAATCACCCAACGTCTCAGTCTCCATTTTGTCTTCTTACTAGTTAAATGTAACTAAGGATCTGTGCCTGGAAAGCTTAAGTAAAGTTCTGTTGTTAAACCTTCAGCTGCATTTGTCCTTACTGATTGTGAATCAGTTATTACTCTGCAACAGAAGATACCAAGGACAAAGGTATTGTGAAAGGCTATGTACATGTCATTTAGAGGAGGTAGAATTACGCACCCATGTATTGCTTTACTGTCCATATTATGAAAACCTGAGGGAGTTATGGATATTACCAGTGACTGAAGGAAAATATTGTCACACAGATTTTCAGAAGATTTCTAACTTGCTAAATAAATACAGATGCTTTGGCAACCACGAAGGTAGTAGCATTGTATTTTCTTTTAACAAATCATAGGAGGAAGTCTATTCTCCAGGGTAGATTATGATGGAGATAGACATCCTGAATTTGCCTTTTAAGTGTTTATTTTAGGTATTTGTATTTTATTATATCTTTTTAATTCTTTTTTGCTTATGTAACGTAAACTTCAAATGGCGAATAGCTAATAAAGACTGTGATTGAATTAATAAAAATATGACAGTGGGCAGTAAAGTAGATGATTCTAATTCCTCTCAGAGGCAGGCCGGATTAACTAGAATTATTTATTTATTTGGAATTATTTAAGAAATATTTATTTGGCAAAGCATTTAGCAGACAGAGAGAGGGGATGGGCTGCTGTTTTCACATGCAGACTTTTTATACAGTTTGGGTTTTTAAACTGGTTTTAACTTATGCATGTTTTTATTTATGTCTGTTATCCACCTGAGTTATCAGGAAAGCATGGGCTATACACTGATATAAATGAATAAATTTGCTCACCTGGAGACTTTAAACTTGGGGAAGGTGATGCTGTTCTTGACAAACAAGGTGAATTTTTGAGCTGCAAGGAGCAGAGGAGGGCTGGAAGACACAAACATCGACACAAGCATGTTATTTGTTACTATATAAAGCTCCAATGCTGCAAACACTTGTGCATAAACACCCGCTTTACTGCATCGACTGACATGCATTGCTTATGAGATACTCCACGGTGGGACACACAATGACTACCCTGAAATATTAAAGGAATCGCCGCATTTGCCCATTACAAGATCCAGATTTGAGGAAGAGTTGGCTTGCTGCTTTTTGCCTCATAAGCTAGGTAGCTCTTTAAAAGGCTGCCAAAACAGCAACCTGGCTGGGCAGCTAAGCTTCATAACTGCCCTATCAGGGGTCCCAGGTTGTCGTTTTCCCTCTGGGTAGGTCCCATTAGGGATGGGACTCTGGGCAAAATTTCAGTTTCGGTCAATTTCCGTTTCAGGCGACGGGAGTGTATGGAGGCTGCCGGCGTGGATGCGGTGGCCGCCTTGGGACCCGTCCATTAGAATCTCTTCCCACTCACTCCACATGTGTGGTTGCTCTGCAGCCCTGCCACTCAGCAGCCATGGACCCCCCCAAAGCCTTGCTCATTTACAAACAGTGTGTGTGTGTGTGTGTGTGTGTGTGTGAGTGAGAGAGAGAGAGAGAGAGAGAGAGAGAGAGCAAATGAACGAATGCAATCACTTGGTGGAGATGCTGCTTAAAAGCGTCACTGGCTTATTTAAACGCAATGAGGGAAAACCAAGAATCAAATGATAAACCAATATAAATGCAAGCACAGTAAACACTGCCTGTGTTAAGCACAAGGAGGGGTCCAATAAAAGATTCTCTCAGCTACTCTGTCTCCAGTCCAGAAAGCAAGGAAAGAGGGCTCGGGGATACGAATGAGAGCAGAGAATGCAAAGGTAAAAACTGCCTTACTTAGGGACCTTGTCATCAATCTCTACAGGGCACCAACCAAATATCTCGCAGGTCTGTTCGGTGCTGCTGAAGTTCACACACCTCCCAGTCATGATACCTGGGGAAAAAATAGCCAAAGCTTCAATCACAGCCAGGTTTGGAGAATGCCCAACAGTTTGGCAGAGTGGACGAGGCAAAAGTCACCCATTCTGCTAAGTTTTGCTGATCCCAGCTCAGGAGGTGGTGTCGGCCTCGCTTAAGTAGGCCCATGTGGCAAGGTGCATGCTGCCTTGGGGATGTAAAGCATTTTCCAGGACCAGGATGCTATCAGGGTATAAATTAAAATAAAATAATAATAAAGAAAGAAGAGGAGGAGGAGGAGGAGGAGGAGAAGCAGCAATAAGAGTCATGCCTGGACCTCCTGCTAATTGACTCTAAATGAGCTTGAAAACACTGGATCAGAAAGGATCAGAATCAGAAACTTGTTATTGCAAGTTTGCAAGTAACGGAGCACCAGGCTGAGAGGGAGCTCAACTGACAGTCTCAGGTCAAGCTGAGACTGGGCTAGGGACAAGGGAAGGGCTTCACCAGAAGGCCCAGTGACAGAGAGGTATTGTAAACCTGACAGAGTTTTTGCATAGCGGTTTTTACAGTCAAAGACATTGCCAATAAGACTGCACTCCTAGAAGCCTCCAACCCAATATCCCTGAACTGTGAGTTGGAAACTGAACATAGGAGACCCTGCTCTTCTGAGAGGCCACATTCAGAGGTGCTAGAAGTATCTGTCCATACCCCCATGTCATTTACCAGGGCAGTGGCCTTGCTCAACCTTCTCTGAGAAATGGCCCAAGGCGACCCTTTCCAAGTGGGATTAACAAGTCAGCTCTCTCCCCAGCGTGGTATGCAGTGAACTTCCTAATTGTCCACCTGATTCAGGGCATTTTCAGACAGTCAAAGTAACGCACGCTAGTTTGAAATAAGTGCGGTGTTTGTTAGTCCGCACTAACATAGGGCTGCCTTTTAGACGGACAACGTAGTGCGGACTAATGACTCAGAAAATAATTGTAACCTACCAAACAAGGACATTAGTGTGGAATACTTTAAGTACGGTTCTTACAAAACCAAGTGGTTGGGGTTTTATAAGAACCGTACTTATCTCTTCGTCCGCACTAATAAGCACTGTTGACAGCGTTCAGACAGACAAACTAGTCCACATTAGATTCAGTTAGTGCGGACTAACTGTCCATATGAAAATGACCCCAATCCCTGCATTTCCAATATGCCTCTCACCATAGCATCAAGGGTTGAAAATGGCTGCTAGCCTCTCAGCATCTAATTAGTGTGGCAGTTTCCCAAATTTTGCTTGTGTGACCCCACTTTGAGATTTAAATAG
Organism: Sphenodon punctatus; assembly: GCA_003113815.1. Taxonomy (NCBI): domain Eukaryota; kingdom Metazoa; phylum Chordata; class Lepidosauria; order Sphenodontia; family Sphenodontidae; genus Sphenodon; species Sphenodon punctatus. The sequence goes on along the minus strand of QEPC01009365.1, from coordinate 3,370,771 downwards.
AATCCCATGACCCCAGACAACAGAAAAGGCATGCAAAGTATGGCAAAGAGCAACAGGATTGTGACCTCATACACAGATGGCATAGCCCCACTTAGGGTCCTGACTCAATCCTGAAAAATCTGGACCTGAAAAATCAGGTAAACTCAGCAAATAGGTTCAATCAAAAAATGGCAGTTTGGGTAATAATAGCGCTATTTAATTATGCTCCATTGGGTATCCATTTTGGTTATTCCATTGTGATTTTTCTGTGGTTTTTTTCAGTTGAAGTATTCCAGTTGCACAGTCATTTTCAGATATAGGGGTCCCGCATATCGGAAATACCACCTATCCTACCATGCCCCTTTGCAGATCCTATGGGCATTCGGGGGCCCCCTCCTGCACGTTCCATCTGTTACCCTTGTCCGTGGGTGCGAGGGAGAGCGTTCTCGGTCGCTGCCCCCATGTTGTGGAACTAGGTTTGCTTGAGTCTCAGTCTGGCTATCTTCCGGAGGCAGTGGTGCAAGACTTTAGCTGCATTCAGATGTGCGTTCGTACAGCAGCGGTGGCGGCATCGTGTAATATAAAGCAATGCGCACTGCTTGGGGCAGCTTTTAAAACCGCACTCCAACAGTTCACATTACACTGAAATGTGCGCACTCAGTGCATTCACACCAACCCAGAAGTGCGCGTTGCTTTAAATCACACGATGCCGCAGCCGCTGCTGTTGTGCGATTTAAATGCACGTCTGAATGCGCCCTTTGTTTTTTGAAAGGCATTTGGCAGGCAGGGACAGGTGGGGTTGGGTTGGGTTTTTGGGTGGGGTTGTGGGGGAGGATGGGGGTTTGAGGGGTGACTGTTTTTATTGTTTGTATTTTAATGTTTTTAACTTTTTTTGTGTGAGCTGCCCTGAGTCTTGCGGGAAGGGCAGCATAAAAATTCAATAAATAAATAAATTTCGTTATTCCAGTTATGTCATTTTGGCAATGGCAGCACTATTCTGCCTGAGCAACTGCTAAAAAGGACATAAGCATAACACTGGAGTGAATATACAATGGAAAAACCACAAAAGCAGAAAGAGAATACATAGGGAAAAAATTGCGACTACATATCCATAAATAATAAACCCACTACCTGTTTCTGTTTTAGTCTGTTCTACAGTTTGAGAACTCCTGTTACTTTAAAGACAAAGGGTGTCTTTAGACATAACGTCAATGGGTGTCTGAATGTGCGTTTTGACTTTGCTATGAACACTGGTTTGGCCCCGTGTTCACCATGTGGAGCTGCTTAGACACACAGCCCATGCTGGGGCAAATCGGTGTTTTGCTCGCCACTGGATCCCAACACGCAAGCGCTGCTGCCTTGTTCCTCATGTTGCACTTGCTAACGTGCCACGCGATATCATTAGACACAACGTTGGCCACGTGTTCAGCCAGAACACGTAAATTGTCCTTGTGATGCAATGCTGTTCACATCACATGGTCAGCGAGTGGCCGAATTGGTGTTGGGATTGTTATGGTGCTTACACGCAATGGCCAAACGCATGCTTAGGGGTTTCAACACCCGATCTTTGTTATGTCTAAAGACGCCCAGAGACAAGGATTCTGCTGAATGTTCCCAGTCCGAACACTTCCCTACTCACCTTGCCCCTGGCGACTGAACTTCCCTTCGATACAATTGCTATTGTCTTGACACAGCCCTGCTTCAGGCAACTGCAATGACAGAAAACGGGTATCACTCCATGACTAGGCCTTGGGGCACCGAAAGCTCCCCCGAGCGGCTTGTGACACCTACCCACACCAGTAGTTTCCAGACTGTTCAATGCACTGGCAGGGGTCTGGTCTGGAGTGTCTGGTCCCTCGGACATGGCTCTTTAGGTGGGGCCTGTTACTCCTGTCACAAGTCCCTTCCCAACCTGTGTGAAGCTATGGGTCCAGAATACTGGAGGAGTGCCTGAGTGCTAAGCAGGATTGGAGTACTCCCAGTAGTAGGCCCCACAGCAGCCACTATGGCTTCTGTGCTGGTAGTTCCATCACTGGGCCATCTGAGGAGCCTGGCTTGAGTTGAGCCACAGTCCTGGGAAAGAAGGTCTGGGGAGGCAGCAACATCCAGAGAATGTGGATTGGGAGTGGACTGTGGAAAGGGACAGTGGACTGGGAGAAGGGTCCATGGTTCTGTTCCCTTCTATGCAACTGAACAGGCATAATTCCCAATCCTGTGCCTCAGTTTCCCCATCTGTCATATGAAAATAACTGGCCTGGGTGCTTGTAAGGCCTGCTGCAATGTAGGGAGGAAAATGGAAATAAAAGGATGTGGATGAGCGAGAAGGGGAAGATAAAAAATTTAAAAACATGTGTATTACCTCTGGACAAGTCCCCTGCTGCTGTCCATTGGTGATAATGAAGTTAGTCATCACCACAAAAGAGCTGTCCCCCTGCAAGAGAGGCAGAGGGTGAACAGAACAACTGGATTAAACTTCTCAGACGAAACCAGGCAGCTGGGTGGAAAACATCAGAGCTGAATACACCAGGTATTGGGGGCCAAGGGGTGCAGAACTCCTAACAGAAGTCCCTGGTAGAGATTGCAGGGAGATAACCAAGGTGGAGGAGGCTGTGCCCTGCCCCATTCAAGGCATGTGTCTGCCCAGGTATTCCCTCCATTCACTGTTCTCTCTCTGTCTGCTCTTGCCCACCTCTTACTTGTGTCCTGCCCCCGCTCCAAAGGAAAGTACTTCTCCTGACCCTCCCCTACAACTGAGATGCACTGGTTATGCCACTGCAAAGAGGACACTCCTTCCCCTCTTTATCAGGAGGACCCTCTTTAACTCCCTTCCCTACCGGCATCCCTAGCTTGCTGCTGACTGAGTGATTACGTGCCCATGTGAGACAGGTTTTCGGAAGAGAGATGGGAAATGAATACGGTCTCACTGTTGGACCCAAGAAATGGGTCATTTCTCTCTAAAGTTCCTGCTTGCTATCTAGTGTTGCTCGCTGACCCTACAGGCAGACTCTCTGGCAGGCAAGATGGCTGCCTAGTGCCTACACGGTAGCCCTGTTTGCAGTGGACTCATGTCTTGCTGTTTGTTGAAACCCAGTTATTTGGTCTCCGCTGTGATTTCCACTCATTACCTTTGTTGTGCCAGGAGTGAAATAAATAAATGGGTTGGGAAACCAAAGGAGCCCCTGCCTTGGAAAGAGATCCTCATTCTATAATTCAACATGGAGTTCTGTTGGGAGAGACCCTACTCACTGTAGGCCTCATCATCGTAGCCACTCCCTCTTTTTTCCTCCACCCCAGCACCTTTCTTTAGTCAGGTCTCTCTCCGGCTGCCCAACATGAACTTTCTTGTTCCATACCGTGGTTCTGGCCTGGGTCCTCTTCCCTCATCAATGTCTATCTCTAGCTCGACCTCCACTGGAGGAGAGGACATGGGGTGTGCCCTAACAGCCCTACATTTGAGGGAGGGAGTTGCCCCTCAAGAAAATCCATGTTGGGAGGGTCTCCCATTCCCTTCTTGTTACACCGGCCTGTCCACATCCCAGAATGCAGGGATTTCATAATGAAGCAGGGCCTGCTCAGACCTGTCCTCAGTATGCAAACTGTGAATGGCTAGATAGATGATTTATTGTCTATAGCAATCTCTCATCACAATATCAGCAAAACATAAATAAAATCCAAAAGGGCAAATAAAATACAATAGAAAACAAGAATATTTCCTAAATTCTCAAACATAAAGACATAATTTTTTTAAAAAACTCTCCTACTACCACAATATGAGAGGGTACTACAAAATAATATATTGCATCTCCCTGGGCAGAAGAGATAAGTTAGGCAAAGGACCAGAATCAGCCATAAACTGTGAATGATGAGAAGGAGGGAATGGAGGAGCGTCAGGCTGCAGGAGAAGGGAAAGGTCAGAGAGGGAAAGTGGTCGGGTACATATTTTCATACTGATATATTCCAAGTTCTGAAATATTTGAGGTTTGGACTCCATAAGTGGTTTAGGAACATTTTTGAATTTCCTTTCTTGGACGTCTGTTGAACGTCTAGTTGAAAAATGATCCATCCACAATGCTGTAAGTATAGGGCAGTGGTTCTCAACTGGTGGGTTGGGACCCACTATTCGAGCCTGGGAAGGTCTTAGGTGAATTTTGGATGGGGTCTGGAGCAGCCTGAGGGAACGGAGTGGTCTCGTAGTCCTGGGAGACCAACAAGCCTTGGCGCTACTGGGCTGGGTCCCCTACCACAGCCCTTCCTGCCACTTGCTCTGGCCACCTGTGTCACTGAGGGTCCAGGGGCAGTATAGGGCAAGGAGGGACATGACTTTCGGCAGCTTCCCTGGCTTTTGCCTCCCACTGCTTCTATCTGCTTCATGCCAGCTCCCCGGTGCTGCCAAGACCGGGCACCCCATGCTGCTGCCACTCAGCCCCTCCTGGCCCTGGATTTTCTCAATATGTTTTAGTGGGTTGGTCTTGCCAACACAAAGGTTGAGAACTAGTGGTATAGGGCATTCTATTTTGGGGCAGGAAACTGGACTAGCTGACATCTGAGATCGTTTCCAAAACTACCATACTGTGATTGTTACAAAATTGGCCTGAGAAAAGGGATGGTAGCTATAGTAATGCTTATAGCAGCTTATAGACTGGTTTGCAGCAATGTTGTGTGCACTGTGCTCTGCTAAAAGTGGATTGCAGTCACTCTGAAAACAAGGTCCTTACGACTGCAGGAGGAATGTTCTCCCAACCCAGACACTAGGGGAGAGCTTGCTGACAGCCAGTAGAGGGAGAGACTATGGAACAGAAGGAGGTAAAGGACACTTCATCACCACCTACACACAGTGCTGCTTACCTGAGGCGGGAAGACATAGTCGGCCACATCCCAGATGTGTGGACCCATCCCACTGGTGTTCGTAAGTGTGAAGCCTTTGAGCTTGACCGAGATGGAGCTGATGATCCCGTCCGTGGACTGATAGCCCTTCTGATAGAGGAAAACCCACCTAGGGACACAGAGCCACCCAGAGTGCCTGATTAGCTCTGAGATAGCAGTCCGTTCTCACGTGAGCAGGATGGAGGAGAGAGAAGCGAACTTCGGTTAGCGGGAGGAGAAACCCACAGAACTTTGCTGGGAGGAAGACGCTGAGAGGAGCAACTGGTAGAGTTGTACTGTGACTGGGTTTTTCCCTTTGGACTTGCCAGTTAAAAGTTTCCCAGCCTCAGTTTTAGGCTATGGGCTATTTTAAACTAGCAGCTGGAGTTAAGACTGTGTAACCTCCCATTCCAGACACATCAGGGGCATGGGTTTCATTTCACTTTGAGAGGGTGCCACTGCCTTCTAGGGTGGCACATTTACCAAGGCAGCCCAATGAACCAGCAATGCTTCCCATATCAGTAGTGCTGCCTGCTCCCCAGCTCAGGGATTGAACTGTGGCTGGGGGAGAGGAGAGCACGCACATGGTTCACCTTGTTGCCCTCTTTAAATCCACCGCCCTAGGTTTCCACCCCCCTGGCCTAATAGTCGTCATCAAGCTGGTCCTTCTGAGAGCCACAGATTAAATTATACCAGCCGCATGATCCTCAGGTCACTTAGTGCTGCTACCTTCACTTCAATGGGAGGGAGGTTGGAACTAAACACAGGATTGCTGCCTCTCCAGGTTTCACTCAGAGATTGGAGGTTTCTACCTAGAGTTTCCAAACTCCAGGGGACAGTCCCGGCCCTATAGAGGGCAGGGCCCAGGACAGGGGGCCCCCAAGATGGAAGAAGCAGGTCCTGGGATGGGTGGGGGCCATGCAACTGGTGTCTGCAGTGATCCAGCACCATTCTTCTCTCTCCCCCATCCCAGAAATGATGCCTCCTTGCCACCCTGCGGTACAGCCAACCCTGCCAGAGGAAGCTCTGATGTCGAGACTCCGGGTCAGCGAGGAGCACTCTTGGTCACCCAACGAATTTGGGTCTTCCTGGGATAGTCAAGTCAGAAAGGAGACAGGCCATAAAGAATTTCCCACCCCATATGGACCTGCTCCTGTGAAATGTCATGTGGGGCAGGCATGCATCCAAAAGGGACATGGCAGCTCTTACATCCAACCTCTTTCTGACATAGCCACGCCCCTTGCGGAGAGCTGTAACATCGCAATGCTCTGAAAGGGGTGGGACTATGTCAGAAACTGGGCCGCGACACCCCCATTGATGTGGTCCTAGCCCTTCTGGGTGAGGTAACCCTTAGAAGTGCTAACCCCAGCATGAAATGACTTGAGGATTGCACGGTAAACTGGAGCAACTCTGCAGGGCCATTGACAATTGGTGTCTCTCAGGTTAATATTAAACCTACATATGGCCATCTCCAACAGCTGGTGAGTGTAGGGCCAGGACAGTGCTCCCTGCCATATTTAATTAGTGATTTATCTACACATCCAGATTGCTTTATGAACAAGTCCCGTGCTTTGCCATGCACATCCCCAGGTACTTTCAAGGAGGTCAGATATGGCGGTAATTAACCGTGAGGCAAACTGCCTTCTCGTTGACTCTGACTCAGGCTGAACAAGGCCAGGCAGCCATTTCAGATCGAAAAGCAAGATTGTCCCACTTAAGATTCTGCCAGACTAAAAAAACGGAGCTAAAGCTGGTTTTCGTCACCTGCAGAATGCGGTCATTGATCCCGTTAGTCTGACACGCAAAGCGGATGCTTTGAGAGGAACATAGTCCATGCCATACTGGGTCAGAGACCAATGTAGAGTTGCCACCTATGCACGTTTTTAAGGAACACTTATGAAAAATACATGTTGCAGGCCCTGCAACATGTATTTTTCATAAGTGTTCCTTAAAAATGTGCATAGGTGGCAACCCTAGACCAATGGTCCATTTAGCCCAGCATCCAACAAGATGGCCATTACTCCTCACTCTGCAAGTTCTTATCTGGGATTCGAACCCTGGTACTTCTTGTTCCTCAGCCACCTAGACTTTAAGGGGGTAAGAGTCAGACCTACCAAAATATTTTTAAAGAATCTGGGAGCCACCTTTTAAAAAATCCAGGATCAGGAGTGGCCAGGTTAGGGTGGCCATACCTCCCCTTTAATCCTGGCCGCTTTTAAAAATACATGGTGCAGGACTGCATTGGTTCCAATACAACCCTGCATCATGTATTTTTCATAAGCAGCCAGGATTAAAAGGGAGATACGGCAACCCTAGGCCAGGTGGTAGCCGGGTGTGGGGTGGATAGCGACAGCAACAGTGGAGTACCGGCATGGGGTAGCTGGAAGCAGCAGGAGGCAGATAAGTAGCAGGAGAAGAACTCATGGAACACCCTAGGCCCCACCCCAAACCCACCTAAGACCCTCCTGGAACCCACCCAGTTGAGAACCACTGCCTTAGATCAACACGCCAGACTTTTATTACTGTACTTTGAGAGAAGAGCCCCTTATAGGCAGAAATAGCAAACAACAACTGCCTCAGAGTTGGGGCATCAAGAGAAAGACAATAGGGGACATGCCAGAAACTGAGCTCAACTGAGTCATGTGAGGTGCTAATGATAAACAGATATGGGTGGGACACCTCATTGTCCCCAGCTCAGGAAAGGCGTGGATAGTTCAGGGACATATCCAGTCTTCAGAGCACTGTCAGCAAGAGGCCCCCCATCACAAAACCAAAGCCAACTCAAATCTAAAGGCTATTGGGTCATCTATATAATTATTTCTATAGCACTTTCAACATGCTTTACAATCCTTATCTAGTTCACCTTCACAACCACCCTGTGAGGTAGGTCATTGGATCAGGGTCGTTCGACTCTGCTGATTCGTTGGCTGCCTTTGATACCGTTGACGACAAGATGTTGGTGGCCCGCTTGTGGGACCGTGCCAGCGTGGGCCGGATGGTTCTTGAATGGTTCTGCTCATTTCTGGCCGGAAGACCTCAGCGAGTGGTACGTGGGGATTATTTTTCATCTCCCCGAGACCTCTCGTGTGGAGTCCCGCAAGGTTCTATTCTGTCCCCTCTCCTGTTCAACGTGTATATGAAGCAAGGTTGTGAGAAGGTTTGGCATTCGATGTCATCAATATGCTGATGACACCCAACTCTACCTCTCATTTTCATCCGAACTAGGCCCGGCAGTCTCGGTGCTTACCCGGTGCTTGGTGGCAGTGGGGGACTGGATGAGGACGAGCCGACTGAGGGTGAATCCTGACACGACAGAGATGATGCTAGTGGGGAAGGCGGTGGGGTTGGCGTCCTCGATCACTGATGGGGTTTGCCCCCCAGCTCCACTGGTTCCCCAGGTTCGTAGTCTGGAAGTGCTCTCACTACATGTTAGTAGTGCTCCTTGATTCCCAGCTCCACCTGGATGCCCAGGTGGAGGTTGTGGCAAAGAGTGCCTTTCACCAGTTACATCTGGTGCGGCAGCTTCGGCCGTTTGTCTCAGACTCCGACCTGGCCACTATCATCCATGCATTCATCACCTCAGAACTGAACTATTTTAACACACTCTACATGGGCCTACCCAGCTGGTGCAGAATGCGGCAGCCCGTCTCCTCACGGGGATGGGTCACCGCGAGTACATTACACCAGTGCTCCGTTCTCTGCACTGGCTTCCTATAGTTTTCCAAGCCCAATTCAAGATGTTGGTGCTGACCTATCAAGCCCTATACAGCCTGGGCCTCATCTCTCTGTGGGACCACCTCACTCCCCGGGCTCTGGATTGACCCCTGCGGTCGGTCGGGAGTGCCCTTCTTGAAGTCCCCCAGGTATCCTAGTGGGTGACTATGGAGAGGGTGTTCTTGGTGGCTGCACCAAGGCTGTGGAACTCCCTCCTGGCAGAGGCCCAGGTGGCCTTGGACCTTACCTCCTTTCAATGTCAATGCAAGACCTGGATGTTCTGATTTTGGTGATGGAGATGGGTGAGGGGTGAGGGGACTGGGCTAGGGTGGGAAGGGTTTTGGGAGTCTTCTTGATGCCTCCGTTTAAATGAATTGTTTTATTATTTATTTTATAATGTATTTATTGTTGCGTTTGATGATATTTTATTAGTGTATTGTTTATGTCTTGTTAGCCGTCCCGAGTTGCTTTAGCAGGAGGGGCGGGATATAAGCCCATCAAATAAAAAATAAATAAATAAATAAATAATTCCCATTTTATAGATGGGGAACTGAGGCGGAGAGAGAGTGACTTGGCCAAGGACACCCAGTGAGTTCGTGGCTAAGATAGGATTTGAGTACAGGAAAGGTCAAAGCAAGCACCTGGATGAACAAACTCTAGACAGGAGACAGTCCTTCCTTTCTCCCAAATGCCTATTTAGAAAAGCATTGTCTTTTACCGCACACGCGTACAGTGTCTTGCACAATGGGGCCTTAATTTCTAGCTACTTCTGTGTAGCCTAGTGGATATAGTGTTGGACGTGGACCTGGGAGGCCAGGATTCAAATTCCACCTTAGCCATGAACTCACTGGGTGGCTTTGGGCAAGTCACACTCTGGGTGTTTTTTAGACAAGCACCTCCCCACCCATTACCCATCAATCACCCGCCCATCATGCATGTTACAGGGTTGCATAGGGTGCCAATGCAGTCCTGCAACATGCATGATGGGTGCAGAGGTGCTTCTCTAAAAAGTCACCCAGAATGTGTCAGAAGGGTTGCCCAGGACTCATCAAACCCTCTGATTGCTCACTATCTCTTCCTGTTCATCTATATGGGAACAAACAATACATGCCAGGAATGATCTATAGCATATCAGATGTGATTAAGAGCCCCTGGGTAGGAAGATGAAGGATCTTGATGTATAGGCGGTACTCTTGACAATCCTTCCTGTTCAAGGTAGAGACCCAGGAAGAGAGAAGAATCTTGGAGGTGAACACATGGCTATGCAGATGATGCTGACGTGAGAGGACTGGCTTCTTGGACCATGATAGGAGCTTCAGTGATGGGAAGAGATGGGACTGGTGGGAAGAGATGGTCTACACCTGACTGAGATGGAAAGGATGTTTTTGGCAACAGATTAATGAACCTGGTCAGGTGGGCTTTAAACTAGGCCCTCGGGAGGATAAGTACTACTCATCATCATCTTAGGTGCCTGTATACGAATGCACAGAGATTGGGAAATAAACAGGATGAACTCACAAAATCCCACTGCATGAAGGCTGAATAGGCATTACTGAGACTTGGTGGGATGACTCTCAGAATTGGAATGTATTAAATGAAGGGTATAACTTGTTCCAAAATAGGCAAGAAGACAGAAAGGAAAGGGGAACAACATGGCAAGTCAAGAATGTATACACTGCATGGAAGTCCATGTAACCGAGCATGGCAGTTTCATTGAGAGTATCTTGGTACGGATAAAGGGGGGGGGGGGGGGGGGAAGGGGGACAGAAGGATATCATGTTGGGGGGGGCAGAGGTGTGTACAGACAACCAAGCCCAGCAGAGGAAGCAGATGCGGCCTGCCTGGACCAGATCATTGAAGGCTTCAAGAAGATACGAACTAGTGGTAATGGGGAATGTTATTAACTACCCTGATATTTGTTGGAAGATGAACTCTTAAGCCTAGGAAGTCCAGTTAGTTCTTGGTTTACACACTAATGACAACTTCCTCTTTCAGAAGGTTGAAGAACCAAGGGCTCAGCTATCTTGGTCCTAACCTATAGGGAAGATCTAGTCAACAATGTGAAAACAGTGAGAACTCGGGGGGGGGGGGGGGGGGGGGGAGGGGAAGTAATCTTAAATTCTTAAGGATGAGGGCAGCCAAACACAGACCTTGGACTTCCAAAAAAATCTCATTTGAATAAACTTAGCAAATAGGTAGTATCCCATGGTTAGATAATCCTAAGCAATGCATAATACTACCAGGCAAGACGCTGAGCAAGGGATGTTGGGGGGCGGGGGGAGGCGGGGAGAAGAAAAGATTTTTTTCTAGAATGTTAAAAATGAGAGGAGGACTCAGAAAATGGTGAGCCCACTGCTCAGCGAAGATGGTGAAATGCTAGTAGGAGACGAAGAGAAGGAAGAACTGCTCAATTCCTATTTTGTTTCTGTCTTCACAAAAAAAGGCAAACCGCATCCAGCTTAGTTGCTTAGTTGCAATTTGAGGTCGCATCAGCAGAAGCATTGTTTTCAAGTCATGGGGAGTAATAATTCTGCTTTTTTTTTTTTTTTTTAATGGTGGGGCACCACCTGGAGCATTCTGTCTGTCTAGTTTGCGCACCTCATTTTAAGAAGGACATTGACAAATCAGAGCAGGTTTTAAAGAGGTCAGCAAAGTTGATAAAGGGTCTGAACAGCAGGTCCTATGAGAAAGACTGAAGGGAACCAGCTACATTTAGACTAGAGAAAATTAAGCGGAGACATGATAACAGTCTTCAAATAATGAAAGGGCTGCCACAAAGAAGGTGGCAAGGAGCTATTCTCCATTGTCACAGATGACAGGGCTAGAAATAATTGGTTCAAATTAGAAGAAGGTAGATTTCAATTAAATATCGGGAAAAACTTCCTAACAGTAGGGCTGTAGTGGAATGTCGCAGCGGTAGCTATTTCTGCCGGAAACAGCGTTTCCGCAATTAGTGGTACGGCGTGGCAGAGGCTTTCATTCCGCTAGTTTCATTCTGCTACTTCCTCAGTTCCACTAATTTCATTCTGCTACTTCCACAGGTTTTGCAAAATAGCGGAAACATGAAAATTTTGCTACTTCCACCATTCCGCCAGCGCCACAAAATAGCGGAACAGTGGTTTTCCGACAGTTTCCGCAATTTTTCTGCAATTCCGCAATTTGCAGAATGCCGACAGAATTAGCGGAATGTCTGCAGAAAAGCTGCGGTGTGGTGTGGGCAATTCTGAAATGGTGAATGAAATCGCGGCACGGTAACAGCTACTGCCGCATCAGCCCTAGCTAACAGTAAGAACTGTTCAGCAATGGAGCAAGTTGTCCAGGGAGATTGTAAGCTCTCTGTTGCTGGACATTTTCAAACCGAGGCTGGGTGGCCATCTGGCAAAGTTGTTGTAGCTGTGGACATACTGCATCCAAGCAGAGCTCTGGACTAGCGGTCCCTTCTAACTCTTTGATTCTGTGACTCTCTGTTCTGTAAAATGGGAATAAGTTAACAATGGCCCACCTTGCTGAGTTTTTTTGGGGGTGAACTAGATACAGAGTCTTGTAAAGCATAAGAACATAAGAACTGCCTAACTGGGAAAGAACCATGGTCCATTGAGCCCAGCATCCTGTCTCTGACAGTGGCCAGAGTAGCTCGAGAGAAGTCAAGTACTGATTATGGGGGTGTGACCCATCTCCTGCTAACCGCTCTGGACTACCAGTAGCTAATCCCCAAGCCAGGGGGCTTTGACTACTAAAACTGTTGACTGCTAAAAGCACTATAGAAATGATACATAGGGATGTGCAATTTGGGCTCTAACAAACCCAAATTTCAACAAAAATGGTCCTTTAAGGGAAACCCAAAATCTGCAAGGTTTCCCCTTGAATTTCAGGTTCCGTAAGGGGCACCTCCCCTGACCCTAGCACCAGCGATTAAATGCAAACCAGTCCTGCCAGCAGGGCCAGTCTTACCACAGGGGCCCACAATTTTTTCTTACTTCTGCGGGCCCTGCAGAAGTCCCCCATTTTTACCAGGAGAGCAGTGTAGGGCCCTCACTCCCTCCCCCTGGGTCCCTAAAGGTGGCTACACCTTCAAGATCCTGGGAGCTCCAGCATCCTCCCCTCCTGCCTGAGCCCCCATTTTCGCCCACAGAAGTCATCTACCAACTTCCATGAGGGAACGGCTGCGGCGTGGAGGTGCCACTCTGCAGGCAGCAGAAGGATGGAAGTGAATGGTGGTGGATCTTGGAGCTGCAGTAGTGAGAGGAGGAACGGTGCTGGACCAAGAGGCAGGGCAGTGCGGAGGGATGGCACAGGACCCCCGGAGAGAGGCACGGGACCCTGGAGATGTGAGTAGTGGGATTCAGCGAGGAGGAGGAGTTGGGGCCAAGCAGCTGAGGAGACTGGAGGAGGAGGTGGCAGCAGCATGGCTCCGGGACCGGGCAAATAGGAATGAGAGGGGGCAGCGGTAGCAGTGCAGGACCCAGCAAAGAGGAGGCAGAACACCTGGGATGTGGCGGTGGGTTTGGGGCTTGGACAGTGGCGGGGAGGGAATCTTGAGGGCTTGGAGCAGGAGGGGGGAGCTTGGGGACTTGGAGTAGTGGGGGGGAGGAATCTTGGGGGTTGGCACATCGCAGGGAGGGATCTTGGGGCAGGAGGAGGGATCATGAGGACTTAGGGTAGTGGGGGGAGGGATCTTGGGGCAGGAGAAAGGATCCTGGGGACTTGGGGCAGTGAGGGGAGGAATCTTGGGACAGGAGAAGGCAAGCTTGGGGACGTGGAGCAGTGGGGCAGGAGGGATCTTGGGACAGGAGAAGGCAAGCTTGGGGACGTGGAGCAGTGGGGCAGGAGGGATCTTGGGGAGGGAGAGGCAAGCTTGGGGACGTGGAGCAGTGGGGCAGGAGGGATCTTGGGGAGGGAGAGGCAAGCTTGGGGACGTGGAGCAGTGGGGCAGGAGGGATCTTGGGGAAGGAGAGGGAATCTTGGGGGTTTGGAGCAGTGGGGGGAGGAATCTTGGGGCAAGGGGTGTGATTTTTGGGAGCATAAGGGACCCATGGTCGAGGGGCTTAGGGAGGAGGAGGGATCTTAAGGCAGAAAGGGGAGATCCAGGGTTAGCTAGGGTTACCATACCTCCCCCCTTGAAAAAACGTCACTTATGAAAAATCTATGGTGCAGGGCTGCATTGGTTCCAGTGCAGCCCTGCACCATGTATTTTTCATAAGCAACCTTTTTTCAAGGGGAGGTATGGTAACCTCCCAAACCTAGGGGTAGTGGGCTTGAGGCTGGTAGGGGGCAGCGGGCAGGTGGCTTGGGTGGTTTCCTATTGTAGTAGCGTGTGTGTGCATTGACTTTCTATTCTCCTTATAGTCTACATGCCTTTATTTAAAGACACTTAGTTTCAGGTTATAGCCTATTCATTATGTATTATTTATCATTTAATGTGCAACGTGTGTCCTGTTTGTTATCTGCAGTAAATTTCTATGAAAGACAAAAAAGACAAAACCACAGAAACTGAAGACACAAAAAGACAAAACTTACCCCCGTGCACATCCCTAATAAATACCAATATTAATAGCTTGCCCGTCACATTTGTCCCCCTCGCGTGCCACTAGGAACAGGAAGAACAGAAAGCATTGCAGTGGGTGTGGCTGGCTAACACACACCACACATCTCCAGGCTCCTAAAGCTAAGACCAACTCAAACAAAAGCATCCCTTTCCCACGGAGTCTGTGCTAACACTTGGTTCCTTCTCAACCCTCCCTTGGTAAAAAGCAAACAAAGGAAGCCAGCATCTCTCTACTCAGGGCACTGACAGGAACAATACTACAAACACTCAACATTTTTAAAAGCCCCCAAAGTGTAGCTAGAATCAAAAGTTTAAAAAAAAGAAGAAAAAAAGAAAAATTGGGAAGCGTAAATAAAAGAAATGCAAACAGGATGTAGCTGGTATGAAACGACATCCTTATCTAGGGATAGCCATAGATAATATACACAGAGAGCATAGAAGCGCAGCACAACAAAAAACTTCCCTTCTGTTTTTGACACTGTGCCTCTTCTGCTGCTCAGAGCACAGCATGAAGACTAGCCAGGCAGCCACTGCGCCGTTGTCGTGCGCCTTTGCATTGGGATGAGTCCTACCCATTTCAACGAGACTCATATTAATGCGAAGAGCCAGGGCTGGAGGTAATGGCTTTGGGGCCACGACGACCTTCATTTGGGATTCAGGGAAATTGGGGCCTGGTACGAAATGGTGGTGTGGACGTCCGTACTACTGAAAGAACTAGCTAATTCCACCTCCACATTTTTGGACCCAATACCGAATGTTCTTCTGAATCAATATCCCTCTCACAACGCTCTGGTGTCCGTTTGGGCTTTAAAAGTGGAAAACTGGGTGTGTGAATCAGAGCTGGAACAGTTATCTGTTACTATCCGACCAGCTCCATGGTATCCAATCTGCTCTGGCAAGGACTGAGCAGTATCCATGTATTGTTTGGTGTTTTAACCGATAACCGTTTAACCGATTTACGACGTTACCACATAATACCACAGTGCGCCGCTTAACATATCGCCGCTTATCGTATTGCCTATTATTCCTTTACTGTTTACACCCCCGCCCCCGGACCTAGTTTCAGACTAGTAATGATAACATTTGGATACACAATAATTCAGTAAACCGGTTAATCATTGCAGTATTATCCCATTATTTGTCATTTAGTGGCTGTCACGGTAATTGGTTAACAGCCAGAGATAACTGCTAGACTATCTGGATTGGCGGATATTAGTGGGGATAATAAACGTACTGTTTGTTTCATCTCTAGCGAGAATGCCCCCTCCTTGTTCAGGTCAGCTGACAAAAAGGTGACATGGGCCCATAAGGAGTAAAACCCAGGACACTTGGTATAGCTGCCCCAAAGTGAAGGTGCCATACTTCCTCTTTAAATATTTATTTATTTAATTTATTTATTATTTGTACTTTTATCCTGCTCAACAGAGACTCGAGGTGGCTTACAAATATAAAACCATAAAAAGGATATTTATGAAAAATGCATGGTATAGGGCTGCACTGGAACCAGTGCAGCCCTGCAACATGTATTTTTCATAAGTGTCCTCTTTTACGGGGGAGGTATGGACCCCCCTACCCAAAGCACAAGTGGGGCCGAACGGTAGTCGGTATTCATTTGGTCAGACCGGATACAAAGCAGGCAAAATCAGATACAATATTCACTGTGGAAATTCATTTCAGCTCAAGGTGAACCCTCTCCTGATATAGGAATGTTTATTCATGAGCCTCATATGTTGGGGACCTCTCTCAAATTGCCACGGGCCCTCCATGAACCAGGGCTTCCCAAGCTAGAGAGGGTCTGTGGGCCACTATTTTATGCCAGTGCTTTTTACACTCATACTTATATTGTTAGCTGCCCCGAGCTGTCTGTGACTGGAGTGACGGGATAAAAATTCTGAAAATAAAATAAAATAAAAAAAATAAATAAATAAATACTGGCATTTTGGGTTTATTCATGGATCCTGTTATTGGGGGATACCTGTGGGGGACCTCCCAAACAAATAGAGCATGTAAGCCCTTCCTCATTATCCTCGGCAGCTTTGTGGGGGTGTTTTTTTAGTGATGGTTTAGAATCTGATGTTTTATGAAGGGAACGGTCTATGGGCAATTGAGGGTGATGGGTGGGGTATTACGTCACAGTCCTGTGAGAGGGGACTTGGGGCATGGGGGGATTCTGGGGCTATTTTATTGTATTGGGACTTATTGATTGTAGGGATGGGCGAACAGAACGGACTTTGGAAATTCGGTTCGGATCAGTTCGGTTTAAAATTCGAGTTCGGAAATTCGGTTCGGTTCGGTTTGAAATTCGAGTTCGGAAATTCGGTTCGGTTTGAAATTCGAGTTCGGTTTGGCCGACCGAACAGACCGAGTTCAGTCCGGACTCTGAACCGCGTTCGCCCATCCCTGATTAATTGTATTTTTAAATGTCTTAATGGATTCTGATGTGGGGAGGGGGCGTGGACAGTGAATTTGAAGGGGGATTTGGGGTGAGTGACTGGCAATATTATATACAGGGACCCTTGTTCACTGCATCACCATTGCCACCAAGGGGGAAAACACACTGGACACAGACAGGTCCCCGATTATATGTATTTTTACTCTGTAAACTGCCCTGTGTCCTTTTATGGAGAAGGATGGCATGTACATCTAAAGTAGTAATAAATAATGATAATTAATAATAATGGGGTCGTATAGGTGCACTTACTCAGATCTGGTCCTGCATGTGTGTGTCAGGTGCCTCCGGGAGCATCAGGGGTGTGGAGCGATCTCCCCCTGGGAGCAGGACCCTGGGGCGCGGTCGGGGGCGCTCCATTAGGGGCACGGTGGGTCCTCATCGACCAGCACCGCCCCATGCTCCCACAACGGCGGACATGGGCGATGCAGTGGGGGATACAGTGGGCGGGGCTGGGGAATGACGGGGATGAATGTGCTGATGCGGTGCTGGCCCCACCTCCTCACGTAGAGCGTCGGGGCCAGCGCCGTGCTGGGGATACGTTGCAGCCTGTGGGGCCGCTCGGACTCTTGGCGCATGTGTGCGCGCATTCTGGGCCTACATAAGGCCTAGGCGACCCTTCTGGCACCGACAGAGCTTGGTGCCTGTGAGATTGGCCCTTAGTGTTGTGCATGGTTTTGAGTGACTGAATCAGGTCAACCTGGCTGAAGTAGAGGCCTCTGGGAAGCAAGAACTGACATGAAGGAATAAGGGGGGTCTCACATGAATGCACCTTGCAATAACAACCACCCACGAAGGCAGAAAACACTCAGAAACATCTATGAAAAGACGTTGGCTGTCCTGAAAAGAGGAACCAAAATCCCTGCACTTGTCTGTATTTGAAATGACTTACAGGGAAAGCAGTGGACAGTTGCCAAGAGCCAGACAGGTGACTGAAAAGTTATTGCATAAAAGGAAGCTGCAGAGTCCCTGAAATCGGAGATGAATGACACAACATCCTAGGGGGAGCGTCGCACATGCCAGGACTCCGGCCTCTATCCACAAGCTACCCTGAGACTGGCCATCTCAGGTGTATGCATGGTGGCAAGTATGACTGCATAGTAAAAGGGAAAGAGCTTGAGAATGATAAGTTTAGAAGTCATTTAAGAAAGTGATTGAATAAAATTTGCCTTATTGGTCAGTCTTGTGTAGTTTGCGTTCTTCATATGATATCTAAATAGAACCTCCTCAATAAGATCCCTGAGAACTGATCACCCTCAGGGATCAGGATATTTTTAAGAAATAGACGGTCACCTTGCTTAAGAAGAAGAGGTGATGATGTCATTAGTAGTGGAATAATAGACTACTAGACTGTCAGTATAAATATCCTGGAAATTGGGAAAATTTTAGGGCTGGGCGAACAGAACGGAGTTCGGAAATTCGCTTCAGTTCGGTTTGAAATTCGAGTTCGGTTCAGAAGTTCGGTTCAGTCAACTGAACAGACCGAGTTCGGTCCGAACTCTGAACTTCTGAACCGCGTTCGCCCATCCCTAGAAAATTTTCCTAACATTAGTGTGACTTGTGAAGCTTCTTCGTGTGTCCTTTTCCTTGTGGGTGAGACTGCGCGTGAGTGGAGTGATTGGTGAGAGTGTGGGTGACAGTAGATTGACTGGTGTGGTGAGTGTGTACGCCTGTGATATTGTGTGACTGTCCCTTTCCCCCTTGCCTGGGTCCTTACTCCTGAGGGCTAGCCCTCTCAGCTCCCCCTCTTCCCTGGGGACCCTTTCTCCTGTATCCCCCACAACCAATCCCCCTTCCCTTATTGCGTGTCTGTGGGTGTGGTTGTGGCATGGGTGATACGGGCCTGCACTGCCACCACTCCCTGTGATGATCTTCAGCTGGACCGTGGTCCATATAGCCACTATAAG
This sequence comes from Sphenodon punctatus, assembly GCA_003113815.1. NCBI lineage: Eukaryota > Metazoa > Chordata > Lepidosauria > Sphenodontia > Sphenodontidae > Sphenodon > Sphenodon punctatus. Next base: position 3,352,314 of record QEPC01009365.1, on the reverse strand, counting down.
ACGCTGAGGGATATTTGCGTGCAGCCTCATCCTGGTTACCTGCATGAGTGGGCCTTCTTGCTTCCTGGGCATTATGGTGCGTGGCAGTGTGTGATAATTGTGATCACGCCTTACTAACTCTCATGTTCAAGAGATAGGAATCAGGCCTTGAAAAAATCATGAGATTTTACATTCTCTCTCACACAAATGCATGTACTTTAGGGGTTTTCTTTTATTTATCTTCTGGACTTGAGACATTTCTGTTCTTTGAAAGTCATGTCTTCTCCTGCTTTTCTCTCTAAACACAAGGGCTAGAAACTTCATTTAAATGGATGCAGAGATTCTCAAGTAATCAGATGAATCCAACAACTGGGAATTTGAGAGAAGTCTCAGTTTTCTGAGGTGCAATACAATTTTAATTTAGCAACAACATGCCATGACCTTGTTGCCAGTGGCTTATAGTGAGGACCAATGGCAGCTTTTCAACTCCTCTATCAAATTCTGCTGCTAAAGATGGCCAGGGGTGGATCCAAATTAGCTCCTGGCAGCTGTGAGCAAGCTCTGTTCTGCACCTGCTCACAGGTTCCAAGCACTGACTGTTGTGCTGTTGGTGGAGCACAAAGGAGGCTGCTCGATCTTTAGCCCTTTTCTGGGCTTTACCAATAGCACTGGTGCAGAATGGTGCTTGCTCACAGTGGCCCAGGTCTCGCTGGAATCCAGCCCTGGCAGCTGAAGTTCTGCAACAGTAGAGGAAGCAAGGGAGAATTCAAATGTGATGAGGGCCTGCTATGGGCCAGGGACTCACTGTCACGGCAGTTTCTGAGCTACCAGATGTGGGTCCACTGCTGCCCTGGCCCAGGTAGGCAGCTGGCCCAGATGTGGTCCCCTGGATGATCCCAAGCCCGTAGCCCGAGCCAAGGCCACCCAGGTGGGCCCGCGTGTTTGTTCATGCTGCCATCTTCATGGTGCAGGAGCTGCCATAGCTGGCCTCCATAGGTGGGGGCATGCTGGGGGCGGGGCTACCTGGCCACACGTTTCCTCCATTCCTTGGTGTGGGTGGGCAAGGAGTACCCACTGGCCAGCCCAGTCAGGCACATGTCAGTTCCATGCCCTGCTCAGGGCTGACTCCCTCCCTGCCCCCATCCTGGAGCATGTAGCTGGGGATAGCCGGCGCACCAGCTGCATGGTTTGTTTCACCCCAAATCTGGTTTCCTTTACAGGAACACATGGGAGGAGATGGGGGGGTGGGGGAGGGTGAAAGATGTATTTGTGGGCATTTATTTGGGATATATTATGGCCTTTTTCACACGGACACTCTAACACTGATAAAATGGGCATTACATTTTATTATACATGTTCCAGGACTGCAGGTGTGCTCTATGGGTGCCCTGAAACATGTATAATAAAATATAACACCCATTTTATCAGTGTTCGAGTGTCTGTGTGAAAAGAGCCTATGTCTCTCCTCTCCCCCTCCATCCCTCCGGGGCACTCCTACTAACCTTTTAAGCACCAGCTACCACAAATGAGGCCATAAAGTCTAATGCTATTAATGGTGGAAAGAAGGATCCTTCTTTAATTTGAGTCGCCGTCGTCTTTGCCTGATAATATTTTACACTAGATGCGGGTTTTATGCTGGAACGCTCACCCAGTGGAAAGCGTATTTTAAACCCCAATTTTTCAGCTACTTGGTGACGACTCCCTTGCTCCCACACAGCGGGCTTGAATGGACATCCTGGCCAACCCTATGGAGCAAAGCCCCAGCACGGCGCTCCAGTGATGTCTAGATAGGAGCAAACAGGAAGAACTCAGAAGCAGCGGAAATCTACCACTGCTGCCCAAGCAGTGAGCAGCAGTGGCCGCCAGAACCCGCTGCTGCTCGCTGCTTCCCAGAACTGGTACGCTCCCCTCCCCACCAAAAGTTTATGGGAAGCTGGTGAGTAACAGCTGGCTACTCACAAGATGATAGGTGTGCCTAGGTGAAACACCCCCCCGCCCCCCTGTGTTTCGGATTGAGAGAGTGGAAATCCTGAACACACGGGGCAATAGCATGGCCGCATGTATTCTGAAACATTCTCCCCACAAGATCTGCAATAGGGATGGGCGAACAGAATGCGGTTCGGATATTCGGTCATTCAGTTCGAAACCCGAGTTCAGGTTTGATGGTTCGGTTCAGCCAAATTTGGTTTGGCCGAACATTCAAAAATAGCGAAACCAAAACGAAATCGAAACCGAAACCTAATTTTCGGCCCTGGAAAGACGTTTTTCCTGCCCCCGAACTCATCTGAACACGACCGAACAGTTCGGTCGTTCGAGAGTTTGGTTCGAACGTCCGAACAGACCGAGTTCGGTCCGAACATCCGAACCGCGTTCACCCATCCCTAATCTGCAAGCAGAACTCATTATGCAAATTAACTAGTCCTTCCAAATATGTACATTCTGGATGCAAAGGAATTTCCCACCATGCCGTTCCATCAATTTTGAACATCTCATATTTTTAAAAAACCCAAACAACGTATGAAATACACCACGGACCTATCAGCGTGAACATGGCAGTGGTGGTGGTGGTGGGGTGGGGACCTCTGTCCCCTGGTGGGGCATGGACCCAGACTATCTATCAGCCAGCACTCCATTGGCTATCTCACAGTGCTGACATCCCAGTGCCCATACTGCTCCTCTTCCAGGCTGGAATTCTGCACTGGCAGAGGCAATTTCTGCAACAACAAAAGGCTGTGATCGCAGGAGCACAGAATTCATGGAGCCCCAGGCATAGCGTGTATTAGCACCCATGGGAACTAAAGTCCCTCGCACCGGTCCTGCTTGCATGGAAAGCAGAAAACCACCATGACATCCGAAAGCACGCTGCCCTTGGCTTCCTTCCAGTGCCCCTTCCAAGAAACTAGGCACCATGCCCACTGCATAGCAAGCTCCCCTGAACATGTGACTTGGTGAGAGAACGAGGCCAATTTTATGTCCATATATAAATAGAGAAGCTACATCTCCGCCCGGACAAACACTGAAAGAATAAATCATCAGAGGCTGGGAATTTTTTCAGACAGGAGCGGTCACAAAGCGGAGGGGGATTTTACTTGTGGTACATTTTCTCTTCACTGAAATTTTTTTAGCTGCCTCAAGAAGAAATTGGAAGGGTCAAATCCAAGCCTGTACTGGCGATGGCTAGCTCCTGCCCCCAGCTCCCACTTTGCCCCCTCAGAGGTCATTCTTATGGACAAGACAAGACAGCACCCCCACCCCTCAACTCTGCCTCCTGTTGTTTTTATAGGGGGCCTTGTGCTCAAGCTCCCCAAGAATTCTTAATCCGTCTCTGCTGCTTCCTTGGCCCACACACAACACTGAGCCCACAAACAACATCATTGCCCTGACCAACAGTCGCAGTAGTGCTACACAGCTCCCTGTGCTACACAGCAGTGATTCTTAACCCATGGGTCCTGGGAGGATCTTAGGAGGGTTGTGGATGGGGCCTGGGGTGACCTGGGGGTGGGACGGCAGTGATAGCGGCATTCCTGAGGGTCCCACGAGCCCTGAGGCAGCTGCATTTGTGTCCCCCACCACGTCCCCTCCTGCCTCTTGTTCCAGCTGCCTATGCATCTGAGGGACAGGAGCAGGATGGTGAGAGGAGAGGAGTGGCTTCCCACATCTGCCCCAGCCTCTCTGGCTCTTGCCTCATGCCAGCTCCATCCTGCTGCCGCCATTACCACTAGGACTGGGCCTGGATTTTATTTTAAGGTGGGTCTGACCCCCCCCCCCCCAAAAAAAAAAAAATAATTAAAAAATGTTTGGACAGTCTCACTCACAAGAAGGTTGAGTGCCATTGTCCTACGGCAATCCTCCAGCAGGCAGCAGTGTACCGCTGACACTTCCTGCTCTGCCTGAGCTGCGCCTGCAGAACAGCCACCGGAGTGGTAGCTTCGAAACGGGCATCACCTTCTGCTTCAGGGACCCCTGGGCCTTTTCATTAATTGCCCCGCTGGAAAGCAGGGCTGTTTCCCCTCTTCTCTCCCTTCCTCCCCATTTTGGATTGGGTTACGCCACTGCAGACGTTGTCTTGGTGGTAGGATCCCTGGGTTCAAGACTTGTGTCCGCTGAATGACCTTGGAGGCTAATTCACGTTACGCACCGTGAGTATTTCATCCAGCGAGATGTATATTTTAATTCTGCATCTAGGGCCGCTTTTAGACGAGACAAAGTTTGCGCACGATTGGCGAAAAACGCACGTGTTTTAATGCTTGTTGAAACACCTAAACCGTTTTAAATGTACATTTGCCATGATCGTGTAAAAAACAAAACCATTCTTAATGTGCTTTTGTCTGATTCCAAACCGGTTTATAGCTCCTTTGATGATTGGGGGAATGCCAAAACCGGTTTTTTAAAAAATGTGCATTTATGAAACCACATTAAAAGTGTCTCGTCTAAGAACACCCTAGGTGGTGGCTACTCTCTGCCCTGCACGATGGGCCTGAATGGACACTTGGGCCAACCATGAAGGGCAAAGACCAGCATGGAGATGTGCTAAGTAGACAGGGGAGAGCAGACTGTGCTGCCACGCTCTCCCTTGGATCCTAGAGAGCAGTGAGCGGCGGCGGATCCCAGGGAGCCAGCACTACTCCTCTTCCTGCTCCCAGGGACTGTCAGCTCCCCCTCCCCTCCCAACAGCTAACCACTGAGTAGCCACCGGCTCCTCACAAGCGGTTTTGTGTACACAACCCCCTAGGTGTACACCTGCCCCCCTGCTCACACCCAGGGGACATAATGTGTTCAGGAACCCACGTTAGGGCGGCCATACCTTCCCTTTAACAGAGGACACATTAAAAATACATGGTGCAGGGCTGCACTGGAACCAATGCAGCCCTGCAACATGTATTTTTCATAAGCATCCTCTTTTAAAGGGGAGGTATGGCCACCCTAACCCACGTTCACTGTGTTTCCATACAGTGAACACTGGTCTCGGTGTGTATTAGCGCCCCTTGGCTAAGCCACTCTCTCGCTCTGCCTCAGTCTGAGCGGAGGGGATGCCTCCCGGATCGTGGTCACTGTGGGTGTTTTTAAATGAGACGCCGCCACACATGCCCCCCCCCCAAACATCCACGTGTCCAACATCTTGTGTGATGGTGGCATGTGGGGAGGCGTGCTCCCGTGACCCACGCAGCGGCCACGCACAGAACACTCCTGAAAACATCTGGAGCTGTCTCTTATACACATCTAGATGTGTATAAGAGACAGGCACTGCACCATGTGGGTGGACTGCAGGCCGTGGCAGCTGCCAGGTCCATTTAAGCTTTAGTGCTGTCAGGGCTGCATGGGGGGGGGATATGGTGCTGGCCACCGTGGAGCAGGCCTGGGGGTGGTCCGTTTAAACACACCCTTAGAGTTCAGGGGCAGGAACTGGGCATGGGGGAGAGTGTCTGGAACAATGGGGATTTTTACACACACCTTAACATAGTGCTGGTCTTTCAGTCTTCTGGGTTTACAAGTCCACAAGTAAGTTCCGGATGCAGTCTTTTTTCTCTCTCTCTCTCTCACACACACACACACAAGGCCCTGGGGCAGTTCCTGGATGCATTCGTCACACAAAAGCTGCCCTGAGGCAGCCTAAAGTAGCCGCAGCTGTAGACGTGAGGGGCTGCCATGGAAACCAAGTGACCACAGCTGCCTGGAGCAAAGCAGATTACCAGGAGAACTTTTTACACACAAACACTCTGGGAGAAGTTCTACGCAGAAGTTCAAAGAGCCGGATGTTTAAGATCTGGGTGAGTTGATTTAGAGACACAGAACGTTCAGGATATAACAGCAAACATGCAGGAGAAAGGTGTGTGTAAAAACACCCAATAAAATCAGTTCTTTGAATGGGCTAATTGAATGATTTCATTTGCCATGCAAAAGGGTTTGAAATGAGGAGCGACTGTCTCACTGGCCTTCAGAAAAGAGGAGGGAAGCATCTCCCCAGGGCAGGGCCAGCTTTAGATTGCGTGGGGTGAAGATAAAATGCAGGGCCCCTGGTCTCCTCCCCTATGGCCCTGCCCACTTGGGGGCACCCTCTGCAAGGCCCTGGAGGTGGTCTGGGAGGGGAGGCCCCACACAACAGGGGCCACTGCGGGGTCCCCAGAAGTAGTGGGGCTTAGGTCAGTCACCTCAGGTCAGCCCTGGGGTGTGTTATTGGGTTGCTAACCTGTGCTGCAAGCTCTTCCAGTGAGCTGCCCTAGCTGTGACCTCTGCCCTAAAGCTACAAAGTCTCAGGAGTTTGTGTTTCAGCCAGAGCACTGGGATGGTTTCATTTTGATTGACTCCTTGCTCAGAAAAGCTTCTGCTAAACCCCGGTTTCCTTCAGGGCCTGCCTTGAGTGCAAAGCAAAACGTCTGGAAGATGACTCCCTGCAGCTACTGCATCTCCCGCCCGTTCTGTGCCTTTCTGGCCGGCCCTGGCTTACGCTGGGAAAGCAGGAAGAAATTTATAGCTTTATTCCCATCCACCCCCCCGGTCAGCAACCAGGGACTCACAAATCACCAAGCCATTCCTGGATGCTGCCACTTAAAAATAACAAAACCGGGAGACATTTTTATAGACCAGCTGAGCAGTCTTTGGATCAGGTCCTTGTGGAATGTCCTTTTCTCAGACAAACTTAGCAAAATTTGAGATTCCAAAGAGCTTCCCATCCATTTCCCCCTTGCAGATATGCAGCCTCCTCTGGGGCAGAACCCTGCACTCATTCAACAGCATATTGTAACGGTGCTCGACATGTCATTCAAAGCAGAAAGTGACTAGTGTGCACGCAGCTGAAACGAGTGGGAGAGAATATGGGGGTGAATGGAGGCTCCGATTCAATGGGGATTGAGCTGGCATAGTGCTTTGAGAAGGGGTGGCAATAAGCTATTAGGATCCTTAAGTAGGAATATTTGGGGGCTCTCCCTCCCCCTGGCACAGGTACATTGCAATTTAAGGCATCCCCTTTGATTGCTGCAGCCCATGCATACACCTTGTAGGCCGTGGTGTCTGCACAGACTTGGGGTGTTAAAAATGAGATGATTGATAGCCCACAAGAGCCCACACAAGAAGTGGAGGTCCACCTACCTATTTATTAGGTCTTCACCTCCACCGGCCACATGGTCACCACCCACCGGCCCCACAGCCCCCACTCACAGCGCAGTCTCAGAGAATGTGGAGCCCGCCGGGCAGCCTAATGTGGGCCCCTGTGCCTGCGTCCCATCAACTAGGTTGCATGCAGCACCTCCGGTCCACCAGCACCATAGAGTTGCGGGCAACAATTCTAGCGTGTCCAAGGGGCAACCCAACTGCTTCCTGCCCCTCTCTCTGCTCTCACTGGCGCTGTGAGCGGAGGCTGCCATCCAGGATTTTCCTAGAGCGTTCCCTGTTGCAGATATACAGCCACCTCTGGGGTAGAACACGCCCCTCATTCAGCAGACTATTGTAACGGTGCTCAACAAGCCATTCAAAGCAAAAAGCGGCTACCGCGCGCACAGCTGAAACGAATGGGCGAGCACCTAGAACAATAGAAGCAAGGCTCTGATTCAACGGGGGTTGTGCTGGCACACAGAGACTGCCCGTTTATTAGGCTGGGTAGGCTCACCATGCAAGCGGGGGGCTGCACAGGCTGAACACAGACTCTATCGGGCTGTCGTTTCATTTGTTTTACCCCCTTGGAAGCAGCCTGCTTGCTCTGTCAGTGACCCATGCTGCTTTGCAGGATAGGCAACTAGGAACTCTAAACCATGGCTTAGCCTGCTTATGCCTAGGGCTACCACTAGCTTTGAGGATCATAGCTAGGGTTGCTAAGTGTCCCTCATTTTAGGGGACGTCGCTTACTTCTGAGCCCTACTGCTTTAGAGAAAATGATGGTCATCCTTTGTGTATATAACACGTCCCTTATTCTGAGATCCAAGGAACATACTGGACCTGCCTTATTCCAGTATCCCTCAGCTTTGTAAAAAAAGAAAGAAAGAAAGTCTGCCATGTTGGCCATCACGCCAGTGCGGTTAAGGCAAACCATTTTTGGCAGCGTATAGCGCACGAGGGAGCGATGTGGCCAGCCCCACATCCAGCCACCTTGGATTTCTCCGACCCTATGGCTCTAGCCATTCGTAGCTGGATGGAGTGGAGGCAGTCATCCAGAGAAAGACCAAGTAGGACCTGAACCCACAACCTTCAGAGAGAAAGGCCAGTGGCTTAACCACTCAGCCACCACCATAGAGCTGTAGCATCCCTTATTTTTCAGGGATCCCCAGTCACAGCCCTAATACACTAAAATTTAGCAAGCACTCTTACTTGGTAAGAAATCTCCTCATTGAGTCTCTAAAGATCAGAAGTCAGCGGGTTTTTGAATTTACCTCTCTCCTGCAAGGTAGCAGAATGGAAACTAAAACGAACTGAACAGTAGAAAAAAACAACTCAGCCCTATTGTTAATTACAGCATCGAGACTCAAGGTTGGCCAGCAGGTGACTGGGAAGGTGGATGGAGCGGGGTATAAAAGCCCTTACCCGATGACGTATCCAAGGACCACGAGCTGGATCAGCCGGAAGGTTAGTCCCACCTTTTTGTTCCTCACCAGCACCATGCGGGGGGTGTCATATTCGAAGAGGAAGGATGACACTTTCTCGATGACTTTCTGCCCCATGGCTGATTGTGAAGGACTAAGCGATCTCCTAATTCCAAGCTAAACACAGTCTAGGATTTTGGGGGTGGAGTCTCCCCCTCCCCCACCGTCCTGATACGCTAGGTCAAGTCTTCTGTTTGCACAAACCTTACCAGTGTTTCCTTCTGCACATCTGGTGCGTCTGGCTGCTTCTCTGCAAGAGGATGGGGAGTTTTCTCTTCCGTCTGGGTGTAGTAGTTGCTCGGTCTCTCCTTAGATGGACTTGGGGGGGTGGGGTTGTGGGGGAAATGAGATTAGCACCCAGAATGGTAGGTTAATGCCTGCAAAGCACTTGGAGAAGGCAGCTTGTGTTGTAAGTGCTAGGAATTATGAAGAGGCTGATTGTTGCTGCTGCTGCTGGACCAGGAAAGGATCCCCCACGTGTAACAGCTTCTCTGAGATAAAAACCATTAGACGGCAACGGAAACTGATCTGGTAGCAAGAAAGAGGAAGCCGTTGAGGGTTGTGTAATAGCCTTGGTATCTCCCCGGGAGGTATTTGTGCATTGCTGTGGGTTACTGGAAGCTTAATGGTGCTCCCAATCTTTCTTTCTGGACTGTGCAGCCGTATCCTGGGAAATAATAGCGTTCGCTCAGCCCTCCATGAGGGCAGGCAGCGGAGAAGCTCATTTTTAGCTTAAGGTGGGATTCTAAACAGGAAATGCTTCTGTAACAGGGTGGCACTCAGGGGTGAGCGAGTCCCTACAGGATCAACCCCGCTCTGTCTCCGGGTGGCTCAAACACTCCCAAGTTCCCTGTTAAGCCACCCTCATGTGGGCTGCGATTCATATCCCTACGGGGTGCCTAAACTGCAAGCCTCCACTTCTGTTTTCTGTGCCCAGAGGAATCTTGCCCACCCAGAGGCCTAGGCTGTGAAAGGGCCTTGGTGCAGAAGACAGACCCACTCATCCTCCTCCTTCTAGCAGCAGTGGATGCAACTGTACCGGGGAAGCTGCACTGCCTGTCCCACCCTGTGTCTACACCCTTGTGCCCACCCCCCTGCATTAACCCCACAGAAAACCCTCTTTGCTCCTGGGAGCAACCTCTGATTTTCCAGGTGCTGTCCTCAGCAGAGCACTCAACCTGGCCTGAACCAATGGGACGTGCCTCAAGGCAGGCTTTCCATCAGAAGGAGATCCCACTCCCACAGAGCTGCGACATCACAACAATCTGTTGAGGGCAGGACTAGGGTGGCCAGATGGGCAAATTTTAGAGGATACTTATGAAAAATACAGGTTTCAGGGCTGCATTGGTGCCACTGCAGCCCTGCAACCTGTATTTATCATAAATATCTGCTAACATTTGCATATCTGGCCACCCCAGGTAGGACTATGTCAGAAAACAGGCAGGGTTAATGTGCTCCCCCTGCCCTATTCCAGCGTGGCCTGCCCCTGTGGAATAATGATGTCACAACACTCTTTGGTGAACTAGGCTATGTCGGAGAAGGGGTGGGGGTTAAAGTGTTCCCCTTGCCCTTTTCCAATGTGCCCCACCCTCATGGAGCAATGGGGGCAGGGCTACATCAAGAAAGGGATGGGGTTACGGCAATCCCCACAGAACAATGATGTCATAGTGCTCTGTGGTGGCCTATGTCAGAAAAGGGGCGGGGCTTAAGGTGCCCGGCCCCTTACAAAACGACGACATTACCGTGCCCCATGGTGGGCAAGGCTATGTCAGAGAAGGGGTACGGTTAAGATGGTTCTGCCCTTTCTTTCTCAGCCTCTTTACTCCCCATTTTTATATAACCCTTGGTTAACTGAGCTATGACCTGCTCAACCACACTGGTGCTAGTGGCCAGGTACTGGCTAACCAAGGAGCTAATCCTGCGAGGACTCACACCTGGCCAGCACTCTCAGTGGTCACAGGGGTACCATACACATGGGCTTCAATGGGGCTATTCTGGGGCAAGTGGCTGGTGAATTTGCCTTCACAACCCTATGAGACAGGCCATTAGGTTACACTGCCTCTGTATTCATTAGGTTACACGTATTCATATGGTTACACTGCCTCTGGGTATACTCCCACTCTTTTCACCCATTTTTATCCCTTCTGTGACCTGCTTGTGCACTGTTAGTAGGAGCCTGGGGATGGCTAGACACAATGCCCACAGGCATATTAATCATCTCCCCAGATCCCCTCCCCCCCAACGCATGCCCCCTCACTTGAACATTCCCCTCAGCCTCACACACACCAGCTTTGTACCGCCAACATCCTCCCTTTATCCAGAAAAGGAAACATGTTTCCTCCCCACCCTAGGAGCTGGCGCATAGCTGCCACCGTAGCCCAAGAACTCAGATGGGGCAGAGTCCAAGCTACACCAGAGCAAGCTCCATGCTGTGCCTGCTCACAGTTCCCCAAACACAAGACTTCTGTGCTGTTAGAACAGCATAGGGGAGTGGCAGCTTGAATTCTAGAGCCCCTTCTGTGCACCATGGAGCTTGCTGACAGTTGTTCGCGGCCAGACTGGATCCAGCTCCATCCATCAGTGTGGCAGTGGTGGGGCTCCGGCTTCCTGCACAGGTGCTGAGGGACTGGGGAACATCTGCCCCATCGGCTCATCCATAGGGACAGGATTTGGTGGGTCCCTGACCCACTAGCCTCTATGGACAAACTGCCACTGGGTTAAAGCATGTTTTATGGGTGTGATTGAGTTTGTGTTTGGGCTTTTGAGGATCCAGTGGGTGGAGCTGTTACTCCTCAGTTTAGACTATTATTTGAATGGTGCATGGTAACTTACCTGCTAGATGTAAAGCATTGTTACCCCCAAACCTTCAAATCCTGCTTCTACTGTCATTTTTTTTTCCTCTCAAAGAATTTTCATCAGAAATTTTCAAAAGGTGGTGGAGATTTTTCTGCTTCATTTTTTCCATTTTTAGTACAGCTGGAACAGGTAGTGCCCTTACTATTCACAAGCATTATTCTCATTTCTGGGGAGTGCTCAAGGGCGGCTGGTGGGTTTTAAGGTTGGAGGGGCAGTAAGGCTGGCCGGCCGGCCAGCCCTCGAGGAGTGGGGGTGGGTCCGTTTTAAATTGCCCACGTGTCCTGCTCCTCCGGAGCCAGGATGTGCAGGCAACTTAAAAGCTAAAAAAAAAAGTTCCCTGCCTTGCCGCTCCCTGCCCCCCTTCTCTGAGTGGCAGATTGGGGGGGGGGAGCGGGAGTGGCAGGGAAGTGGCTGAGGCTGGCGGTGCGCTGTTGAGAGGCCGGGAGAGCACAACAGCACGCTGCCAACCTTGTCCCTGACTCCATGTGCGGCTGAGGCAGGGAACAGCGCGCATGCGCGCTGTTCCCTGCCTCAGTCACCCGGCCCAAAGGTTCTCGCCTGGGCGTTTGCATCAAGTGCCCAGGCGAGAGGTTCCATTGCGGCCATTAGGTGCAATGGAAAAGGCTAGCCCCTCCCTCCACAGCACGTCCTACGCGTGCTGTGGACTGACGGGCTTAGCCGCCCAAATCGTGTTTTCAATAGAAAACGCGGTTTGGGCGGCTGAGCAGCTCAGCCTTTTTGTCCCTTCCGGGACCCACTTTCAGAGCACCTCTGAGAGTGGGTCCCGGAAGGGAGACAGATCACTGACAGCAGCAGCCTCTGAAGCAGAAGTCAGAGGCTGCTGCTGCTGTCAGAAGCAGTGCCGCGGTTTTAAAAAAAACTAAAAAAAACTAGAGGAGCGGCGGGGCCCCCCCACGGCGCTAGGGGGGCAGTGCCCCAAATACCCTGGGGGGGGGAAGCCATCCCTGGGAGTGCTTTGAGTACCTGAATAATACCCATGACCAAAATGGATATTCGTATATCCATTTTTTCAGGGTATTGTTCCAGTTTTTTCATTTTCTTGATTAATTTATTTTGGGGACGCCATTTTTGACAATTGTATGTGCACAACAGTGCTAATATTGCTGAAATGATTTGGTTTCTATAGCGCTTTCAATGTTGAAAGTGTTTTTCAATCTTTATCTAGTTCATTACTGAGGCGGCGGGAGCATATAACACCGGTGCTCTGCACTCTGCACTGGCTGCCTATAGCGTACCGAGCCAGATTCAAGGTGTTGATCTATAAAGCCCTATACGGTCTGGGCCCCTCATACCTTGGGGACTGCCTCGCCTTCCGCACCTCAGGGCAACCCCTGCGGTCTACCGGGGGCGCCTTCCTGGAGGTCCCCCGTGTTAAATGGGGGGCCACAATGGAAAGGGCGTTCGTGGTGGCCAGGCCGCAACTCTGGAACTCTCTCCCGGAGAAAGCTCACCTGGCCCCGGATCTGATGGCTTTTCGCCGAGCCTGTAAGACCTGGCTGTTCACCCAGGCCTTTGGAGGGGGGGGGGGGGGATTTTTGGGGGTGGTGGTGGGGAGGGGTTTTCTTTTTAAATTATTTATATCTGATGTTTTTATGTATTTTATTGATGTTTTACTTCTTGTGAGCCGCCCTGGGATGCCATAGGCATGAGGGGGCGGCCAATAAATATAAATAAATAAACAAATCTTCTCAACAACCCTGTGAGGTAGGCAGTACATGGAAGTAATTATAGCAGGGGATATATGGAACACATCCTCCATACAATTTCTTCCTCCTGCAATTTCTGTGGAGGCGGAGCTTATGTGGTTCAGCATAGCCCAAAGTTATGCCCATGGTAGGTAGTGCTTCATTTGTAAAAGAGGCAGCATTGGGGTTCAAGCCCATTCTGGAAGGGCCCTTCTTGACCCCTGGAAGGAACTATTGGGGTACTCCGAGGGGCCAGAGAAACTATTCTGCCTGCACCCACCTCCATCCCCAGGGCTTATGTTTGGGGGGCAGTTTCTCTGATGCTCAGCTGGGTACACGGGAGCTAGGAAGGAAATTACCCTGAAGTCGATTCCTGCCAAATCTAAATTGCATTAAAAAGTGCCGGAGCTTGGCCCTGGCACAAATTAAGCCCTGAGAACAGGTCATTTTACAGATGGGGAACCAGGCTGAGACAGTGGGCATTTTTACACACACCTTACAGTGCTGGTCTTTCAATCTTCTGGGTTTGCAAGTCCACAAGTAAGTTCCTGATACATTCTTCTCTCTCTCTCACACACACACACACACACACACACACACACACACACACACTGCCCTGAGGCAGTTCCTAGATGCATTCTTCACACACACACTGCCCTAAGGCAGCCTAAACTCCTAAAGTAAAGCTGTAGACGTGAGGGGCTGCCATGGAAACCTAGTGACCACAGCTGCCCGGGGAAAAGCAGTTTACCAGGAGAATCTTTTACACACAAAAGTTCTGGGAGAAGTTCTATGCAGAAGTTCGAAGAACCGGATGTTTAAGATCTGGGTGAGTGATTTAGACACACAGAAAGTTCAGGATGTAACAGCAGACATGCAGGAGAAATGTGTGTGTAAAAACACCCAGTGACTTGCCCAAGGCCACCCAGTGAGTGCACGGCCAATTCAGGATTTGAACCCTGGTCTCCTAGGTACTCCAAAATTAAGCCTGAGCCCAACTACACCAGACTCAACCCAAGCTCAGCCCTGATGCAGCTGTGCCCAATCTGTAAAACATGCCCTGCTAGTACTACCCCTACAAAGCCCCATGATATCTTGGTGCTTGGGAGGAGAGGGGGCATGCCAGGAAAAAGGTGGGATTAAGGCATTTGCCATGAAGTGCTGAGTCTGAAGGGCTTCAACTGGGAGGATTCCTGAACTGAGCCCAATTGGTCCTGTTGGGCTCTGTCCCGTATGTAGGTCTCTATACCTACATCCAAGTCCAACACCTTATCCCCATTAATAATACTTGTCATTTATATGGTAAATTTTACCATATTCTGGGCGAAGTTCCCAAGTCTGAGAGCCACATACTAGCATTTCCGTATTGCCTAGAGTCATAAGACACTGTACATCGATCATCAACTTCTCCTAATCCCGGGGATGACGCTGCATCACTTGATTCCTCCTGCACACTAAAGCTGTGTCTTCCAGGAGCTCCAGCAGGTTGGGTAGCAGCTAGAGTGGCCCAGGGCACACTGTCCGTGCTTTCATAGCTCCTAGAAGACGCCGGTGGCAGCGGTGACGGACATGACAACTCAGCTTCTCTTGCTTCTCAGGAAGCTGTGTGGCCATGCCCTCAGGGAGCCACAGCTAGCAAGAGATGGAGTACAGGTATTTATGAGATGCATATGGCTCCCAAGCTGACATTTGCCCACCTCTTCTTCTCAAGTTTGCAGATGACGCACAGGTAGCTAACACCTTGGAAGACAGAATGAGATGTTTAAATAAATTAATTAATTAATCTTGGTAGGTTAGAATCTGGGCTGAAATTAATAAAATGAAATTCAACCAGAATAAAGTTCTGCATTTAAGGAAGACAAACCATATACACAAGTATAAGATGGGAGATACCTGATTAGGCAGCAGCACATGTGAAAAAGGATCTAGAGATTGTGGTTGATCTCAAACTGAGCATGTGTCAGCAAGGTAATGGGGCTGCAAAAAAGGCTAAGACAATTTTAGGCTGCATTAGCAGAAGCATTGTCTCCAAGCCAATGGAGGTCATGATTCCAGTCTATTCAGCACCAGTCAGACCTCACCTGAAGTATATTGTGTCCAGTCTTGGGCACCTCATTTCAAGATGGACGTTGACAAATCGCAGAGGGCAACAATGACAAAGGGTCTGGAAAGCAAGCTTCATGAGCAAAGATTGAAGGACTTGGGTATGTTTAGTCTAGCAAAGAGAAGCTGAAGGGGATACATGATAGCGGTCTTCAAATACCTAAAGGGGCTGCTACAAGGAAGATGGCAAAGAACCGTTCTTCACTGAGGGTAGGATTAGAAATAACAGGCTCAAAGAAAGATTTTCGCAAAAGTAAGGGCTGTGCAGCAACGGAAGAAGCTACCTAGGGAGGTTGTCTGTCACTGGAGGCTTTCAAAAAGAGGCTGGAGAGACATCTGTTGAGGATGTTGTAGCTGTATCCATCCTGCATCCAAGCAGGGGATTGGACTAGCGCTGACCATCAAGGACCCTTCCAACACTGACGTTCTATGTTTCTGTGATATAGAATTTGTTCAGAGGGCTCTAGACATTATTTCCTTACTCCCACGACATACCCTGTGAGGTAGCTTTCTCAGTATTATTATTCCAGCCTTACAGATTGAGAACCCAAGCTGAATCCTCCAAGGCCTCAGGCTGACCCCCAAGGGACCTGCAGGGCTCTCAGGACATCCTAAGGTGTTGGAATGATCAACAAATCCCTTGGATACTCAGAGCCCCATAAAGACTTTGGTGGCTGACCACCAATCAAGGTGTAGACCTTGTCCAATAGGTGAAACAGCTGTGTCAATAACTAATGAGAGAGCAGGTAGCGTTCTCGGTATACAATGGTTTGGAGCTGTGGAGAAAGGTGCTGATGGTTTTTTCACCTGGTTTCCCTTCCACTTTAACTTGTCAGCGGCCTAGCAACAGCTCAACATCTGGGATCAATATTTTGAGGACCTGACAACCAGGAGAAAGGGCTGAACTAATTGATTATAACTGGATCCTTTATCCAGGCTCAAGTGAGCCGCCCGGAGCACACAAAAGAGATGGGTTGAAAACTCAGCTGAACTCTCCTGTAAACCGTTCGGGCATACCACACAGCAGAGACAATCTAAATCAGATGGTACCCATTTGCTCACCACTCACTGACATGAGGCAATCCAGGCCCCCAAGTCCTAAGGGAGGTAAGAAAACCATCAGATGAGAAGCCAAATGCAAACATAGAAAACTGATGATAATCATTAAAGAATGGAGCCCAATCATGCTATCAAGTTGTGCTCGCAGACCTTATAAGCTTAGCTGTCTGTTGGGGGGGAAACGAGTCATAACCTACCGCATGAAACATGGCCTTTTAGGGAAAGCTGCGTGCCCTTTGCCAAAGCAAGGGCAGGCAGGAAAATAGGGCGTCTAAATTTAACAGCAAAAGCGTCTCCTGAAGGAGGAACTTGCCAGCTTCGCTGAGAGGCTCTAAGTCAGCGTGGTGACTGCTCCGTGGATTTCAGCTACAGTCCTTTCCACGGGGAGAAGCTACTGGGATTTCTGCAGGCAGAGCTTCCATCAGCAAATGAGCGTAGAGTCTGCGGGGTGGCTGAGAGAACACCCTGAGACCGGCGGCATCTTTGAGTCACCAGTCGCGGAATCCAGCTGCGTCACATTTGGCCTGTCCTGGCTAGGAGTCAATGCAGGACCAAGTCTATGTAAAAGGCACCGATTCCTCTCTCTCAAGTACTGTTTATCGATTACCAAAGTGGACGAGTCACCAACATTACCAATACCTACGGCCTACACTATGGAAGCTGCCAGCAGCACCTCTTCTCAGACTATGGCCTGGTCTTCTTTACCAAAGCAAACCTTCTCTAAGTTCCTACCCAACTCCAGGAAAAGCCCTGAGTAGCACAGGACTAGGCAGAAATCTAGTGATGCCCGTCTGGGAGAGTTGTCAAGAGTGAGTAGCTGAAAGGCAGGGCAAGGTGAACTCTTCCCCTACCTTTGCTGTGTATCACAAGCTGGTTCTAAAACTGCCACGCCAGCCTCATCCCCGGAGTCCAGGCCTCATTCCTCTGCTTGCCTAGAAACCCTCCTTGTGACCTCCCAGCCAGATGCTTCTGCATTTCACCCCAATTTACCTTCCCCACTGGCCAAATTGCTTTGCTAAGCTACCCAGTTCCCAAAACACAGCAGCAAATGCCTCACGGATGACAGCTGGGAAGCAGAGCTTCCTGCTTATCTTGGGCAGAGTGAGCACACGCTAGCCACGCCTCAGATCCAGGAGATTGGGGGTAATTGGCTTCCTCAGGCTAAAAATGCCACATTTACAACCCTCCTCTATCTAAAGCTTTGTTTCCCCTGGTGATAAAACCCAGATTTTGTATTTGTTTGTTTTGTTTCTAAAATTTTACACACATCTTAAAGTGCTGGTCTTTCAATCTTCTGGGTTTACAAGTCCACAAGTAAGTTCCTGATGCATCTTCACACAAACACTGCCCTGAGGCAGCCTAAAGTAGCCGCAGCTGTAGACGTGAGGGGCTGCCATGGAAACCAAGTGACCACAGCTGCCTGGAGCAAAGCAGTTTACCAGGAGAACTTTTTACACACAAAAGTTCTGGGAGAAGTTCAAAGAGCCAGATGTTTAAGATCTTTGTGAGTGATTTTGACACACAAAGTTCAGGATGTAACAGCATGAAGGATAAATGTGTGTGTACTAAAAAACACCCATTATTGTCTAGAATATAGAATCATTATGTAAGTGCCGAGTTTGGGTGGTGGTGTTTTTTAGATTTAAGTCGTTTTTACTAGTAAATCGCAGACAGGGCTGAGCTGCTGCCTTACAAAGAACCAAGGCAGCAGGGGAAATAAGGTGACATTGTCGGTCAGCTCTTCAGTGGGTTTTGTAAAGAGTGTGTAGCACCGATGTGGAGAACCTCAGGCCTGGGGGCCAAATGCGATCTGTGGCTAGTTTCTGTTTGGCATCTGTGCCATACTGGCCAACAGTTCCTCTTTGGGTGCTGAATCCCACTGTCCCTCTTTAGAGAGAGAGAGACACTATTCAAGCCTGAGACACCTCTTTCCTAGTGGCCTCTCAGGAAAATCCCTTGAGAGGAGAAAGGGGAGATGGTGGAATGAGAAGAAATTAAGTGGAATGATCAGCAGGAGAGCTTCTTCCCCTCATAATGCACTTGCAATGTTGTGTGTGTGTTCATGGAAACGTGTGAGAGGCTGCAGCATATTGGCTGTGGGGGCAGGGCTTGTCCCTCTCCAGCTTCTTGAACGTTGGGAGGCACGCCCCTTTCCCGTTCTTGAATCTGCCCTGTGATTCAAGCGGCAAGGCCTGCCAGCCCGTTGTACAGCCAGGGAGCTGGGGCAGAGAGAAGCTACATGTCTTTGGCTCCTCGGTGGGACCAGTATTCTGGCTTAAGAAAGACTCCCCATTCCAAGGCCCAATACTCTGTCCGTTGGACCTCCCTGGCTCCTGCTTTAATCGTCACCCCCTGAGGAGATACCAAACTACTCTGAACAAACACTGCAGCCATAATCTACTTGTGTGTGTTTCAGGGTTGGGACTCCGCTGTAGGATCCTGTTGGCTTCTCCTCAGGATTGCTTGTAGATTTAAGAAAGCACTGAGATAAAAGCCCAAAGTATATTTACATTTTAGAGATGAGGTAAGAAAGCCTGTCGTACCCCTTTCTTAGGAGGGACTTGTGGTTCTGATAAAGGTCAAAGCCAACACACAGCGCCTTTGGGGTTTGGTCCCTGTCAATCCTCTGCCTCACAGAGTCACTTCAGATCCTGCCTGGGCTGGGTTTATTTACAACAGACTCTACCCCACAACTTCCAGGATAACATACAGGTGTGTTGTTAGCTTCTTGCCTGGAGCAGGGCCCAGAGGAAAGCCAGACTCATCTAGGGTGGCCATACCTCCCCTTTAAAAGAGGACGTTTATGAAAAATGCATAATGCAGGACTGCATTGGTTCCAGATGCAGCCCTGCACCATGTATTTTTTATAAGCATCCTCTTTTAAAGGGGAGGTATGGCCACCCTAGACTCAGCGGCCTACTTGGCACATATCCTGATTTTGGGCCCCTCCAAGGGCAAGGGGGTGGGATCTCCCAAGACTTCTGGCTTGCCTCAGCCTCCCCCTGCATAGGTTATGATGCTACCCTGGCTCCCAGTGAGCCCCCCCCCCCCCCACCCCAGAGTGGCAGCAGCTAGGGCTGAACAATCTATTTGTTCCTTGGATCTCAATGGGATCCATCTCACCAATGTTTTGAGATTCTTGCTAAAAACGAACCAAAACTGGTGCACGCACAAAATGACCACGAGACTGTTCTGTGCACATGCAGCCTTTTCCCAAAAGGGCAGCCATTTTGCGCTGCGCATGCGTAAATGGCCATGCGCAGAATGCCTGCCCTTTTGCAAAAGGGCAGTGAGGTTGGCAGCACCATTTTGGAAAAGGGCGGCACTTGCACAGAATGGACACGGTAGCCATTTTGCACTTGCGCGGTCTGGTTTTTGTTTTTTAAATTGAGAAAAAAATCTCAATGAGATTGTCAAGATTGGGGCTTTCCCCAATTCTCGTGGTGTTTTTCCTCGATTCAATGAGAATCGAGAAAAAAACAAGACCAACTTTTAGCCCTCGCAGAAACCCCACCAAGATTTTTTTAAGAGTTGGTGGGACTGGTGCTCCAATTCTGCCCACTCTGAAAACTTTCTTCTTGGCAGGGCCTTTTGCAAGCAGCCTGAGTGCCGCTACGAAATTTTCAGAGTGGGTGGGGATAGAGTGTTGGCCCTGCTCCCTCCTCCCCCACCCACTCTGAAAATCACCTAGCGGTACTCGGTCCACTGGCGGAGAGCTCCCCTGGAGTTCAGAACCCAGGCTTAACTGATCCCCTTCAGCCCATGGTAACTATGCCCCTGATCCTGCCAACAGCCCCCACTGCAACCCTGCTGACTAGAGTCACTAGCTCCCTATGGGCTTCCACAAGGAGAGTTCCTCTGGCCCAGGGCTGGCTTTACCGCAGGGTGGCCCCTCTTTCTGAGGACACCCCCCCACCCCCAGTGGACCTGTTTTCATCAGGGCACGGTGTGGGGGGGAACCACTCTCTCCTGCTGGGGCCTCAAACACAACCATCTTTAGGGGCCCACAAAGGGTGCCCAAATGGGGCAAGGGCACCAGGGCCCCACATTTTATCTTCACCCTGGGCCCCGCAGATTCTAAGGCTGGCCCTGCTATGGTCCACCCCCTTTCGGCCATGACCCACTCCCTCCCAGAAGCCTGGATTTCTCTGGTGCCCTTGACTGCCTCAAAGAAATCGGGGCTTGCCTTCCCCCAAATCTCGGGCAAGGGCGCTGGCAGAATTATTCACAGGGGGAGGCAGGGCAGCAAAGGCTGGGAGAGCTGCTCTGCCTCGCCCCTTTCTCCCTTTTCCAAGCATCATGACATCACAAAGCTTAGAAGGGGCGGGGACAGATGGGAGCTAGGGATGGGAGGTACAACTGCACCCCCTTGTACCTTCCCCTCCTGGTGCCCATGGTGTCCGGGCAAAACCTGGAGAAGTGGCAACTCTCTGCTCTAGGCTCCCGTTCCTCTACCACCTTGGGATGCAAGGGGTGCCTTGTTGTAAACTTGTACCAGTGCTTAGCACAATGGGGGCCCACTGGGCTAAGGAGAGTTAATCATGGTTTGGGAGACAGTAGGCAATAGGGCTGCCCTAGGGCCTGTGCAAATTTGTGTTTTTACTGATGTCTAATTTTAACTTCTTGGCTGCCTTCCGCCCTGCAGCCCTGGCTTCGTTCTTACCGTGCGCTAGGCTGCCGTATGGCATTTCTCTTGCCAATTATGTGATACAGCATATTCAGGGGGAAATAAATGGCACCGCATTCCTCAACTGTCATGACAACGCTGCCCACTGGAGAACTAACTCAACCACGACACAGGCCACTTTCCAACTCCCGTTTGGCCTGAGATTCTCCAGGTCGCCACAGGGATTCAGATCCAACTTGCTCCACATGGGATTGGGTGCTTGGATCTCCCAGGCAGATTTTGAAAGCCTTGGAGCACGATCCTCTGAGCAGATGGCACTGATGCCAACACTTAGCATGGGTGCAAGTCTGAAGTGAGACCAACCTATACCCATGCTCGGGGTTAGCACTGGCACTACCCACGCAGGAGATCACAGCCCAAGTCTCAACATACCATAGCGAGGTAGGAAGGGACTAGTGTTTAGGCTGGGATTTGGGAAGCTTGAGGGGCAGAGACCTCGGTTATTTTCAAAATAAGGGAAACAGAAAAGCACAGTATGGGGTGGGCTCCAGTAAGTCCTGGTAGTAGCGCTGAAACAGACATTCCTCTCTGATTCCGTCTTTGATGTATCTGACTGAGCCCATCCAGTCTGGCAAAATGTGGACTGTGTTTAACTGGAGATCCAGATCCACCGTGCATGCTATCGCACATGCACAAATGGCAGCCTCCTATACTGTGCATGCGCAAAACAGCAGCATCCTGCATTCAGAACTCAGAGCTGTGTTCCAAAAAAGTGGAAACCAGCCATGACGATGAAAAGGCTGATCCAGTTCATCCGTACCCAACAGGGACAATAGACTCCCCCTTCCCCAGGAAATACCGGGAGCTAGTGCGGGAGAGGACAAAGGTCAGGAGTAGGGTTGCTGGGGTGAGTCAAGAGAGCCCCCTCGGAGTTGTAACCGTTGTTATGCTCAGCTCTGAAGGGAACGTGACTGGCCTAAATGTTTGGGCCAAGGCAGAGGATGATGGGACCCTGTATGAAATGGTACTGTGGCCCGCCTTCGAAAATAGGCATGTTTGACAGACACACTGACTCTTCCATTGGAAAACAAAAATATCATAATACTTTTTTCATGTTCATTAAACTGAACCTCTCCCTTCAGGAGCTGGGTCTCCTTGCATTGCGTGCCTGCAGGTTAGGCAGATGTAATTTCTAGTTCAGGTGTGGGCCCCATGTGTTTGGAACCTCTCCTGAAATGCCGTGGGTCCCCCTACAGGCTTGGGCTTTCCATGTTTGAGGCTGTGTGGGCCTGTATTTTATGCCAGTGTTTCTCACACGTTAAGAACATAAAACTTGCCACACTGGGTCCGACCAACGGTCCATCAAACCCAGCATCCTGTTTCTGACAGAAGTCACTTTCTGTCGCTTCCAGAAGTACCTAACAAGTCATAATAGAGGGATCCATTCCCTGCTGCTCACTGCTAGCTTCCGCCTGTCAGAGGTTGCATCCTTCAACCTGCTTAGACAGATCCTAATCATTTAGGGATCGATCTGCCAAGAACGTATCCAATCCTTTTTTAAACTGAGCTATGCTATTGGTCATGATCACGTCCTCTGGCAACAAGTGAATTGTACGCTGAGTGAAAAATACTTCCCTATGTTTATTTTGAATCTGCTGCTGGATATTTTCATGGAGTGTCCCCTAGGTTCTAGTACTATTTGAGAGGGTAAATAACTCCCTATTTACTTGCTCAATGCCACTCACATTTTTATAAACTTCTATCGTGTCTCCCCCTCAGTCATCTCTTCTCCAGGTTGAGAAGAGCCCCAAAGTATCAAGTCTCTCCTCATATGGAATCTGTCCCATACCTTTGACGATTTTTGTGACTCTTCTTTGCACCTTCTCTGTCCAGTTATACTATATATTTTTTTCAGATGGGGTGACCAGAACTGCACATACTATTCAAGGTGAGGTCACACCATAGTTTTATAGAGTGGCATTATGATATTATCTGTTTTATTCTATCCGTTTCCAAATAATTCCTAACATCGTTTTTGCCTTTTCGGTTGCTGTCGCACACTGAGCTGAGGTTTTCAATGAATTGTTCACGACGACTCCAAGATCCATTTCCTGAGTGGTAACCCCTAATTTAGAACCCAGCATTGTATATGAATAATTAGAATTATTTTTTTCCTATGCGCATCACTTTACAGTTGTCAACATTGAATCTCATCTGCCATATAGTTGCCCAGTCACCCAGTCTTGCAAGATCTTCCTGTGTGTCCTTCACAGTCTGCCCTGAGCTGTTTTCAGGAGGGGCAGGGTATAAATTGATAAAATAAAATAAAACTATCCTGAATAACTTTATGGCAAATTTGATCACCTCCCTCTTTACTCCCTTGCCCAGATCATTATTAAATAAATTAAACAAACAATACCAGTCCCAGTACAGACACCACCACTTCGGGACACTCCACTATTTACATCTCTCCATTGTGAAAACGGACCAGTTAATCCTGCCCTTTGTTTCCTGTACTTTAGCCAGTTACCAGTCCAAGACAGGACACGGTCTCCTATCCCATGATTACTTAATTTCATCAAGAGTTGAAGGACCTTATCAAATGCTTTCTGAAAATCCAGATACACTATATTGACCAGATCGCCCTGATCCGCATGCTTTTTCTCACCCTAAAAAATTCAAGTAGATTCTGAGGCATGACTTTTCTTTGCTAAAACCATGTTGGCTCTTCCCCATTATGTCATGTTTATCAACATGTCCAATATTTCTGTTCTTCACAACTGTCTCCACCAGTTTGTCCAACACTGATGTCAGACTCAGAAGTCTATAGTTTCAAGGATCACCTCTGGAACCTTTACAATTGGTCTTATGTTTGCTACTGTCCAATCTTCAAATACAGCAGCAAATTTTAGCCATAAGTAACAGATTTTAGTGATAGGTCATCATTTAAAATTTATTCCTGGGCCCATGTACTGGGATCCCCTATAATCCCCTGCAACACATGGGACTCTGTGCGGTTGCAAAGTCAGCACTTTCCTAGATCTGGACCTTCCGAGGATTATGGAATACGTATAAACTACTCTCGGACACCAATTTATTAACCTTGGAGATTCACACAGCATCAAGGGAAACCCAACAAGAAGAAAAGCCCAAAGCAGAGTTGTTCAGCAAAACAGTTTATTTCTGTAATTCCATGAGTATAAAACAAATCAGCTCAGTATTGGGCGGAACAGAGTGAATCATACGTATGTGACCACGACGAGCCTTCCCAAGTCTTCGTGACACGCCTGGCTATTTACAGAGGGCGTCATTTAGGAATCAAGAGTCATTCAGTGGAAAAATAGCTTTCATATAATAATAAAATAGGAAACCTCGTTTCTCTCACTTCTACCCGCCCATCCCCATCTCGATTTTGTCGTTAAAAAACAAAAAACTGTAACATTACCTTTCACTACTAAGAGCGAAAATCCAGGCATCGTATGAAAGTCACTACATTCAGTAAGTCAACCGAGACATGAAACAAACCTAGTGAATATCTCAAGGTGTTCTCCTATTAACTGCAGGCTTTACAAAGCATGGTTGTCAACCTGTCCTAGGGTAGGGCTGAAACAAAGACACTGGTCCGCATTTGTGAAGATCATTTGCACCTTGTTCCTTTCATTTATTTACTTCATTTCAGTATTTTGTTTTGTGCGTTTCATTCATTTTGGTATTCTGATTTGTTCGTTTTGTTCAATTTGGTATTTTTGTACAGTAACATTTAGTAAATCCTTTGCACAATGGTGTTATCACACTTGCTATTAGCCTAATAGCACCATCGTGAAATGATCTGGTATGCAACAGTGCTAAATCCTGCCAAACAAAATGCTGAAATACCCAAAACAAAATATCCAAAATGAACAAAATACCAAAATGGATATTTGTTCCGGCAAATGAAGAGGGGAACAGATTGTGCTCCATATCCTCTTTGGAAACTGAAGCAGTTTTCACAGAAGCACACCCCCCGCCCCCAGTACACACATGTGGGTGGGCGCCTGTGCAAAAGCTGTGGCGGGTGAGTGTGCGGTGGGGGGTGTCCGTGGGAACGCCGTGGGTGGGGATGTATGCGCACTCCTGTGCACCCACTGCACACCCACAGAGCAATTGGCCAGAACAGTGGTTGCTCCATGGGTGGAGATGGGTGAGTGCCTGTGGGAACAGCCGCCCACGTGCTGCACACCCACCACTGCCGCCTCCACCCATCCCCATCCACCGCTGCATGTGTGAAAATGGCCTAAAAGAACAGACTGAATTTGTACAATTTAGTATTTATACAAATTCCTGATTTCAGCCCTACTCTACAGCTTTCTCCGAAGGAGGAAATACTGACCTCCCTCAGTGGAGATTCTCATATCTGCAGCATGAAGCAGTCTCCATTGCTAGCAGATCCCTCGCTCTTCTCTAGCTCAAATGAATTTGCCATCAGCCTGTGTGCTGGAGCAGTGGTTGGGTGATGAAATGCAGATCTAAGAGGCTGAGATTTTCCAACATGCCATGAATCAGAGAGGGAGGGTGAGGTGGGTTTTTTCACGAGGGGGGTATGGGAATAAAAAACCTTTTTTTATAAACAATATAAATAGCTAGACTGTTTCATATAAATATATCTCATGGCACAGGAAAAACAGCACTATTCACTTCCATGGAGCAAAGAGGATTGACTCAATGGGTGGGTCTTCTTCTTCTGTGCTAGGAAGATGGGCAGCTTGGCAAAAGGCAACAAAAAAGGAGTCTAAGATGGAGGTGGAGATGCCATTGAGGCACTAAGGAAATGTGGAATCAGCGGGCAATCAAGCACTCCCTGCATGGCGGTTTCTTTAATCAGAACCACAGAGAGCACCTCAGACACACCAACTGGAAAATATTCCCTTTATATTGGTATGTTGTCTAGGGTAATTCAGGATAGATTAACACTATGGATGAGATAGTTTGGCTGTCTCTTCCATCGATACTAGACTTGTTCACCCATTTAAGTTGTTCAATTGGAAATCTCTCTCACCATGTGACTATCAAGTTGGACCCCTGTTCCATGACCCCTAGCTTCCTGATTGGCTTCCTTCAGCATATAAGACTGGTTGGTAGCAACAGGAAGCTGGGTGGAACATCGATCAGTTCCTGTCCCTGTTGGCCCTTGTTCCTGATCCGTCTCTACCTTGAATCCACCTGACCATGCACCTGTTCTTACCTTACTCCCAATCCCTGAGTCCATACTGGCCCAGCCTTGATCCTGATTAGGGCTGAAATGAGCACCGAAATTGCTGCTTGAGAGAAGTTTTGCCACATTGCGAACTGGGACTGATTTCCTGACTGTTCCAATACCTATGAGATCTCTTGGTTCTAGCCAAGAGATAACATCCTGATTCACTGGCTTTCTGCTTACAGTTTACTGCGTACCATTAATTTACCACTTACTGCATTGCCGAGGGTACCATTTTACTTTCAGGTTTGTTGTTTTGGCATTTCAGAGCCAATCACTGTGCAAATAGCCCACCTCTTTGACCCTTTTCACACGAGCGGCACCCACGCTAGAACACCTGGGTGTTCTAGCATGGGTGTCTCCTGTGTGAATGGTGTGGGTGTGAGCACTCCTACGCAAACACTTCCCCACACACAGAGGCACTGGAAAAAATGGAGGTGCAATCCCAAAACTGGATTGCAGATTAATAAAGGAATCTGCTTACCAGTCAATGAGTGACAAGGAAGTATGGGGGGAAATGGAGTGCAAGAAATGCAGCATTGCATCGGTTTTACCTCTTGGGATTTGAAATGGAGAACAAAGTGGTAAACAGGATCATGGTAAGTGGAAAGTCAGTAAATCAAGGAACAAAATGCTGGTCAAGACATTACCAAGTACTGAAAGGTTCTCGATTAGTCCGAGATGGTATCAGGAACCAGGATTAAGACCAGGGGTGGACTCAAATGTAACACTGCTGGAATCTGATGTTTGTTGGTCACTAGAAGATGTATAATAAACCCTGGATTGCTGTTGTGTGTGAGACAATCCGAGTTCCAGCCCTGCTTGAAACTTGAATTTGAAGTTTAGTTCACATCTAAATGTCGGATCCGAGTTTAAAGTGGGGTTGAAACTCTGATTGCCTCACTCACACGCAACAGCAATCAGAGGCTTATTATACAGCTTCCAGGGCTCCGTGGACATCGATTCTAGCAGCGTTACGTGTAAGTCCACCCATGATTTCCCATTTTAGAAAGATCTTGTTTCAGCTTTAATCTTGACTCACTTTTGTCCCTGACCCACTCCTATTTCCAGGCTTGACAAAGCTATACCTGATGCTTACAGAATCAGAATCAATAGCCTTTGTCCTATTCTGACCATAGTAATTATTTCCACAGTCTTGTTTTCTTGCTTATGATTCTCTTCATCCTAGAAGACAAATGGAAGAGCTCTTGGTTGACAGTGTTGATCCAGTCATTGGCTGCAAATTTGACCTTTAGGTCCTGAAATGGCATAAGGTAGGTTTTATGATCACTTCATCAAGTTTCTGCTTGGGTAGTTGCAAAATGGATGGGAGCATCTTGAGTCTCCCTTGCCACTGAATAGCATGATCCAACATATTGAACGGCCACTAAGAAATCAGTTTAAAGTGCTCACGGAAAACCACAAATGCTTTTTTTTTTTGGGTGCTTCAACTGTGTTGCATCCTGGGCAGTTTGCTCCCCGTTCTCAGCAAACAGCTCGGCCTGGCTGCAATGATCACTAGAGAAGGACAAAGGAAACTGCAGTTCCTAGAGTTTGTTTCCAAAAAGATTGTTCTTTTTCTTCCAGGCCGCATGCTGCAATATGAAACAGCGACAAACGCTTTAACTTCCGTCCACTGTGCTCATTCAAACGCCAGTGAGCTGGGAGGGTCACGGAGAACAGCCCCACTGTGTGGGGCAGGAATTGTCTTGACCTAGATCATTCCAAACCTATGCTCATCTAGCCTCTTCTTAAAAACGTCCAATGATGGAGACCATGCAGATGACATGCATGCAACTGCACTTAAATGCTGTGCACATCCTGCGCTTGGTGCATGTGCATGCACCTTGGCTTTGATTGGACCCTTAATCTGCAATTCATGTGACTTAAGCAGCCAATCAAGGAGCCAGAAAAAAAAAAAAGAAACTGAAGGGAAAATTTAAAGAAGAAACCAAGCCTGTTGGGGAAAGGCTTAGTTTCTTCTTAATGAGGACACATCTAGCTATTTCTTGCTTATTTTCACAGCCCAACCAACACAGTTGCAGCCACAAAGAACAGGGACAGCAAACCACCCTTACGCATTTTAGCAGTGATCTAAAACTAAAAATGTAACAAAACCAGAACATCGACCCAGCCTCTGCCTTGGAATGGGAGACTTTTCCGAAAGGCGATCACAGCCCCAGTTCCCTGGAATTGGATTAAGCAAAGCAAGGCAACCATCAGGAATACAATACCAGGTTTGAAAATTCCTGATAACATCCTCCTGCCACACGTAGGCACAGCACACACCTTCCTCTAAAACTTAAAATAAGATTATAACAAAGCTTTAGAAAAAAAAAATACAGTGGGGGAAATCCTGGCTCTAGTGAAGTCAATGGCAAAACTCACATTGGCTTCAAGTCCATGATTCACGCGTGATATCTGAAGGAAAAACGAAATATATGCCTGAACTTCAGTGGATGTAAATTTCTGTCTTTCCACTGTTTTGCACCAGATGCAAAACAAATAAGCCAAAACCTGGATAGTGCTGACAGATTTGTCTGCTTCATTTCAGATATTTGTTTTGGATATTTTAGTTTGGTTATTTCAGTTCAGATATTTAGATGGAAAACTAAACATCCAAAACAAAATATCAACACACGGAATAGATGAATTCCGTTTCAGCAGTGAGTATTTTTTTCAGATCACTATCTGAAAAGGTGGATAATATTTGGAAATATTAAATTTGGTCTTTGTTTTGCCTCTACAGAAGATCTGTCCGCAAGACACTATATTCCAGTGCTCGTATTCTAAGGGTGTGAACATGTACCATGAAAAGTACCATTTGAACCTGGTAGCTCATGAGCCTGGAGAGAGTTGATGGATCCAACTAAGGGTGAAAACAGACATGACATTAATCCCCCTTTAACCACCCTTGGCGGTCATTTATGCATGTTTCAGAGCTGCATAGGGCACCAATATAGCCCTGCAACATGCATAAATAACCACCAAGGGTGGTTAAAGGGTGGTTAGCGTCATGTCTGTTTTCACCCAATATGAGGAGATACTGTGGGGTCAAACTCAACCCTGTTGTAAGCAAAAACAACTTCATCATTCACTTACAGCAGTGCTGCTGTGATTCAGCCCCTACATTTCTACTGGATTGTGTTTCAACCAGCGTTCTCTGAAGACCATAGGTAAGTGGAGATTTTCTGCAGATCTTCCTCTAAAAGAGAACCCATTCAGCTCACATAATCACCCATCAAAAGAGTCAACGTTACATGCCCGGAAATGAAAAATTCTCAAATGAAAACAAATAAGATTTTTTTGCATGTGTACATGAACAACTTTCCTGTAGCCACATGGTATCTATAAAGGTATGTGTCTTTTTTTTTTTTTTTTTTTAAAGCTCCATATTAAAATTATTTGAATACATTATATATTAAATACAGTAACAATATTTCATGCAAAGTTTTCTGTACATTTAAACCAGCTCAGTAGTATAACAAGTCTATACATTCCCATACATCTGGTAACATTGCCCATATATCTGTCTGTTTTCCAAATGCTGGAAGTAAGCAAGGGATGATTTTTTGGCACGTACAGTACATAGAATGGCCAGCTTCATAAAGTGCAGCCAACTGCCCATGTGCGAACCCAACAAAATGCTTTGGAGACCTCCAAGAGACTAAAAAAAAAATACACCCGATCCAACTAGGAATAAAAAATGATAATCAAAGCAAGTTGACTTTGGTGTCACTTGGGTACGCTGCTTAAACGCTTATTTCCAAGTAACAATCTCATCTCAACAGGCCCATGGAAAGAGAGAGGAAAGATGAGGGGAAGGAAGGGGAGGAAGGTCTCAACAAAAGGTCAATTGAAGTAAGGCCAGATCCTCAACTTGTGAAGTCCCACATTGACCACAATCAAGTTATGTAGATCTAAATAGTCTGATCCATCTGTTACTGCTGCCCAAACTGTGTTCCGCACAATGTATCCCAACAGTGCAATCTCAAAGGACCAAGATAGCTGCTTTACAAAGGGGTATTCTGTGAGGGAAGATGGTTCAAGGAGAAAGATAGTTATGGGAGGACAACCAACCACTTCCCCTTCATGAGAATGAATCACTGATGGCAGTAGTGGGAACAATGTCATCCCCCAGCTGACAACACTGATGAATAGGCAACTTTCTTTTCTTTAAGAATGTCCAGTCCAGGGGTAGCCAAGAGGTAGATTGTGATCTACAGATGGATCACAAGCTAGTCTGCAGTAGATCATGTCATGGGAAGGGGGAATAGGCTCTTAGAGTTTGTCGCTGGGGAGAAGAGTAGGATCAACACCCCAGGGAGTGTCTCTAGGGAAGAGAGGGGATAGGAAAGCTCCTCTCTCTAGTTCAGCAGGGAAGGCTCTTTCGGAAGGGGAGTGCTCCACGCTACTCCTCAGACCACTTGCTGAGTTGCCATAGAGGTGGGAGCTTCAGGAGGTGAAGTCTTGGCCTTGAGCACTAGTGCCAGCAGTAAGCGTCCTGTTAGATCACCTCGGGTTAATGCCTGGATCAAGCGGATCGCATGCAATGTAAGTCTGGCCACTCCTGGTCCAGTCAATCCTCCATGGCACACACTGTAAAACTGGCATAGTCAAAGTCTGAGCAGTAGCTTGGTGGAATCGAGAGTCCTTCATTGCTTTAAGCGGTTGATGCTGTACGTGTGTGGTGAGGGTTACATATCCCAGGAAGAGATCTTACAAGGTGTTATACAGGGGGAAAGAAGAGATACAGGGACTCTGTTACACAGAGAAGGGACAAGGTCATGCTTTGGTTTTTGAGCATGAGAAGGTGCAAATTCATGGACTGTTGGATCTTTTCCACCCCACAGCAAAGAAGGATGTGATAAATAGAGGGGTTTTCAACTTCCACCACAAATTCTTCTACAACTAGCTACAAATTCACACACTGTTCCACACTGATAGCTCTCCCAGTATCTAGCACATCTAGATCTGTCCAGCAAGGCTTTTTAGCACATGTGCCAAAGCTACATATCTAAGCAACGTGACCACCAGAGCACTAACAGGGCCACCTATGTACTGTAAAGTAGGTGGATCCCCCAATCCACTACATTGGAGGCCATTTTGCATTGCCCGTTGCATTCCCATGTACCTTTGCATTGCACTTTCCTTCCCTGCTGTCCTATGCAGAGATGTTTTCCCTTGGTGAGGAAATCCTGTTCACTGACCTCATCATGTCCTCTTAACCATTCCAGAATCCATCCATCTCCTATGCTTCAATTCCACACACCTTGAAACCACGACCTCCCATCTACCTCATTTTTTTACTAAGTGAAAAATGCCCAAATCAACCACACTTATTAGGGCTTTTGGGGGTGGGGAAGAGGGGTGGGAGTTCAAATGTTTCAGGAAAAGATCTTTAAATTAAGTATCCATGATACAATAATTCAGTTACAGAGCATTACACCCCCAAACCATAATTTAGCTGTCCAGTACTTGCAACATTATGTACAGGAAAAAATAAAATAAAAGCTACAAAACCAAAAAAACAAAATCAGTATTTTTCTTTTCGGTGATTCACCCGCATTAGTCTGATAGTCGGACACATGCATGTCCCGCTGGCTTCTATCGATAGTCGAACATGCAAGGCTTCAGTCCGAGTTGCAGCTTAGGGTTCCTCTGTTGAGAAAATGAGTTTCCTTGGTGTCATTCATTTCTTCTCCTCTACTCCTGCAAAAAGACAGACAGACAAGAAATAGGCAAGGTTAAAAAAAAAATCACAACAAAAAAGCCACTTGTCTTTTATCATCAGGACAGAATTGCCACTGGATTGCAACAGAGGATGCCAGTGGCGTAACTAGGTTGAATAGGGGCCCAGAGGCAACTCAAATTACTGGACCCAATATCAAGCTCTCGCAGAGTGCTGGATCCAGGGAATTTGGGGCCCCCGTGCTAATTTATGGTGTGGGCCCTCTCCTAACATAGAAAGGTTTGACGGACACATGCTGAAGTCACCCATCTGAAAAAAGAAAACACTCCCATAATTAACGTTTGATGTTCATTTAAACGTAACATCCCCTTCAGAAACCAGCATTGCAGGCCCTATGGGCATGTGCATCATATGTATGTTATTTTTAGTTTACTCATAGGGTCTGTATGTTGGGGCACCCTTCCTCATTTGCTGTAGACCTTCCAGAGGCCGGGGCTCCATGTGACTGAGGCTCTGCGGACACGTGTTTTATACCAGCGGTTCTCATGTTGTCATTTCAAGTTTATTCATGGACTCCACATATTGGCGGACCCTGTGCTCTCCCCCTCACCCCATCACATGGGGCCTTCTGTAATTGCACAACCTGCAACATTCTATATCCAACCCTGATCACACAGACACGTGCTCTCTCTTGCACACACACACACACACACACACACACACACACACACACACACACACACACAGAGGGTGTTTTCAGACCTGACGGGGCCGCTTGGCCCCGTCACGAAATCAATGTATTCATCCCCCGCCGGGACGACCCTGTCACGCCCTAACAGACGTGCCGGGGGATCCCGGCAGGGAATCGGGGAGGGGGCGGGGCCACGCGGCGCAACGTGCGGCCGCACGGCCCCGCCCCCTCCATGCTCCCCGCCGCCCGCCCTCTGGGGAGACAGGCGGGCGCCACAGCCAATGTGGCCGCAGCGCTCGCTCAATTTGGCCACGGGCCGGAATCCCTGCGGGGATTCCAGGCCGTGGCCACCGTCCAGAAGCGGGGTTCGCCCCGGTGGGGAATCGCCTTCGCCTTCGCCACGCGGCGGCCTCCGGCCCTGCCGCTTCGGCCGCTCGTGTGGTGAATGCGATTTCCCGCTGTGGTAACATCTGGGGGGGGGAACATACGTTCCCCCCAACAGACGTGCCGTGATCACAGCCACCACAGGGAATTGACTGTGGTTGACTGTGATCTCGTAACATCTGAAAACACCCACACCCACCCACCCACCCATTGTACATGGAAGTGACAACAGGACCTAGTATTGGTGAAGGGGACCCAGATGTGCCATGTGCAGCAAGAAAGCAGGGCAGGACTAGATGCAGGGGGAAGTGGCAAGCAAGGAGTGGGACCTAGAATCTGCACAACAGCATGGGCGTGGGGGTAGGGGGTCAGGGGAATTCCTTACCAGGGAATCGGCACTAGGGTGAGGGTGGCAGAAGGGGTCCACACCACCAGGAAGTGGCGCAAGCGGACTCTTGATTTAAGGAAGCAGCGTGAGGGAGCCCAGGCGCAGCACCAGTAGACAGCTCTATCTTGCACCACCTAGCTGGGCCCATCCCAGGTCCTCCTGAATGCCTAGTACCCCCTGACTGCCGTGCGTGCCCCATCTATTCCTACACCACTGGAACCTCCATAATCTGATCTTTATGGAAGGGCCACTTTACAGGAAGATGCTGCACAAAGGGCATTAAGTTTCCATTCGCTGCAAGCATGGCTACCACTGCTGGAGACAGGATGTTGCGCTAAATCAGGCATGGGGAGCCTACGGCCTATCGGCCTGATCAGGGAGGGCCACAGCTTTTTATTATTTGGCCCTTTTCCAGTTAATGGATCTGGTCCGCGGATCCAGTCCCTACCCTCAAACACTGAAAAAAGTGAACTGGGGGGAGAGGGTGGGAAGGAGTGGGAGGAGGAAATGCAATCAAAGAGAGGGGATGGATTCAGGGCAGAGATCCATGATCTGGACTCACCCCTTCCTTCCTCCACCCTGAGCACACCCCTTAAGCACTCCTGTCCAGTGCCCCTAAAGCCTATCCAGTCCTCAAAGCTTGTACTAGCTTTCAAAAAGCATCTTGTGGGAGGGAAAAGGGATAGACGAACCAATGCTCTGAGCCAGTATGGCAGCTTTTAGAAGACTTTGCCACCGAGGCTGCTTTTACCCGAGGGGCCAGGGAAGCGTGTTCTTCAATGCGCCGCTAGGAAAAGCCACATGCACCAGAAGTGGCCGCCCGCCATAGGAATTGGCGACACATGCAGTCTCCCGCGGGTCTCTTTAAAGATGCAATCTGGGTTTCCAGAACTGATTCCTATGGTGGGTGGCCATTTCCAGTGCATGTAACCGCACCCCACGCGGCTTTTCCCAGCGGCGCGTTGAAGAACAGGCTTCTCTGGCCGCTCGGGTAAAAGCGGTCTGAGTTTCAGTGCTTTCCTACTTCATTTTGACCACAACCCAAGAAGACCTGAAAAAAATAATCAATCATTCTTTCATCCAAGACTCCGCTTGGATTTTCAGACATGACGATGGCCTGCATTTCCACGCTTTGAGCCACAGGCCACTGTCATATCAGAAAGTGCCATTAGATGTTAGACTGCACTGTTCTCCAGGCAGTGCATTGGCGCATAGCCTGGGCTGTGATGTGGGAACATCCCCAGGTCATAGCCTGGGCTATGTACGAACACCACACAGGGAACAGCTGCTCCAGCTGGGGGTGGGGGCAAGCTGCTCTGTGCAGCATGGGGGCAGGGGTGGGTCGGGTAGACGCATATCTGTGTCTCCCCCTGCCCTTGCTCCTGGCTGGAGTGACCGCTCCCATCGCTGCCCGGCTAAGCCCTCGGTGGTGGTGGGAGCCATCATGTTAGTAGTTCTGGGTAGTAGTAGTGGGTAGTTCTGTTTCACCCTAACTCACTGCAAAACTAGGTCCACAGCTTGCCAGCATCCTAGCACCTGTGCTCTACCAAGGAGAGCTTCCAAACAAGGGCCTATAAAAGGAAAGGAAATTCTCAAAGAGAGGAGTTTGGGAATGGGAAGATGTTGGGGCATCTTGTGGGAGCCTTGGAGAGGTCCTCGGGATTTTAGAGGGAAAGGGACTCTCCGCAGCTGAAAGTTAGCCATTACAGAGGGGGACTACATACCAAGAGGTAAAGCCTTGGATAAGGGGCTCCCTGCAAGAATTGCACTGTATGTGTAAACACATCGATTCAACTACTGTCAATAATGAAAATACTTGGTTGAAGAAATTTTATGTTGACAGTGTCATTGGGACAGAAGAATTAACAGCTCCTGCCAGAATTTACATCCAGAGCAGCCCTCTCTCTGCACTAAGCAGAGCTGAGATGCTGATAGTTAATAACCAGAATTCTGGATAGCTAATTGGTTAACCTCACTAAACACCCCATCGATAATCAGGGAAGAAGCAAAAAGGGACAGGATCCAAGTTTTTCAAAAGTACCCGAGATGACACGGGTTGCAATCCTGAAATTGCTTACTCCCGTTGACTTCAGTGGGACTATTCCAGAGTAAGTGCAAAGTGATGCAAATGGGAGAAAAAAATAATCCCAGTTATACATACACAGTCTTAAGTTCTCAAATAGTGGTTACCGTTTGAAGTAGATCTTGGAATCGCTATAGAAACATAGAATTGCAAGGCTGGACCTTAGGGGTCATCGAGTCCCAACCCCTTGCTCCAAGGCAGGAGATCCTCCGCCTACAGCATCACAGATGCTTATCCAGACAGGTTTTGAAAACATTCAAGGAGGACCGAGATTCCACAACCTCCCTGGGCAACTTATTCCAGTGCCTAACGTTCTGGATAGCTCTTCGAAAGTTTCAGCTCAGTGAGCAACAAGAGGTCAAAAAGAATGCTAGGGATTATTGGGGAAGGGATAGAAAATAAAACAGAGACTATATAATAATGCTATATAAATCCATAGTGCACCCACACCGTGAATATCATGTGCCATTCGGGCTGCCCCATCGCAAAAACGATATTGTAGAACTGGAAAAGGTGTAGAGAAAGGCAACAAAGACAATCAAAGGTATGGAACAGATTCTGTAGGTACGCAGGATCAATAAGTGAGGGCTTTTTGTTATCTTGATGGTGGTGGTGAGGATAGAATAGTTTACAAAATGATGAGTGGTGTGGGGCAAATTGTTATTTACCCTGTAAATATAACAGAACTAAGGACACCCTATGAGCTTAATTGGCGGATTTAAAACAAATGAAAGAAAGTACTTCTTTAAAAACTCAACATACATTTAACTTATGAAACTTGTTGCCAGCGGATACTGTGAAGGCCCAACAGCATAGCTGGGTTCTAAAAAGGATTAGAGAAAATCTTGAAGGACAGGTCCAACGTGACTGTTATTCTAATTGGTCTGGGGATGAGACCTCAACTGGCATGTTTTAAGAGTGTTTAGGCTTTAGGAGCAAAAGGTGTTTTTTTTATTTTTTAAAAAAAGTGTTTTTGCTTGTTTTTTAAGAAAGAAAAGTGGGTTTTTAAAAAAAACAACTGGTTTTTTAAAAAAGAGTTTTGTTAGCTTAAAAACTTAATTTTCAATAAAGTTTGGTCTCTGAAATAGAGATGAAAAGGTTATCTGCACAGGTATTGGTAACTGTTCACTTTGTGCTAACTGTACCAATAATGGTCATTTACTGAGTAGTAACCGTTTATTAAACAGAAATTTAACCAAGTTACCGTATCATCATAGTCCCGCTTTATAGCATTTACTTTGTTGCGGCAGTCTGTTTCTCTGCCCATTACACAGTTGCTGGGTAGTTCTGTTTTCCAATAACTCCTTTCCTGTTTACCCACCCCACCCGAGGCCCTGGTTTCAAGCTTCACTGAGTTTCCCATTGGATACCTGGTTCTGGATGCAACTTTGTTATTGGTCTAGAAGTAAACTGGAAATTATGGAACACGGAAAAAACGGTAAATCAGTCCTGTAGGCATGGTAAAACAATATTAATTGGTTTTTCAGTGAATTGGCTAACTGCTGCGGTAGGCAGTTACTGAGTGATTAGCCAATTAGATATACAGAATTTCGGTTATTAACCACAGTTGCAGAATTAACTATCCCATAGAGCTTTGCTCTGAAGTTCTTAAATCTGGCTGCCTTGCCCACATTACGGGCGTCTGTATGTATGTGTCGAACTTACATGAGGCAAGTTCATGGTGAGAAACTCACGTGAATCTCCGTTTGCAGGCGTGGGGGTAAAAACGTCACCAGACAATTTGTAGGGCAATTTCACTCGCAGATGACAGGGCTCAGAATCCAGCCCCATCACCTATGAGTAAAATCACTGCAAGAATTGCCTGATGACATCTTTACGCCCATGAGCGGAGCTTCATGTGAGTTTCCCCACCGTGAATTTGCCTCACGTAAGTCCCCCCGCCTCGTAACATGGGCAAGCAGCCTCTCTCTTGAAAATTTCACCTACAAGCTTACTATTAAATTACTCATTCATTCACCCAATCAAATAAATTTAATCCAAACAGTGTATCCCTACAGAATCATGGACACCTGCCTTTCCACGTAAGATTTCACTCTTCTAGCCCCCCACAACCGTGATCTACAAAGGAAACTGCAGGAATTGAGTTTGTCGACAGAGAACAGCTTGTTCCCTCTTGAAACCTATTTGATGGCAAAAAGAAAAAAAGCAAGATAGCATGCAACTCTGGAAATCCACACTATGGGTACTAAGGAACTTCTTTGGCATCTTAGACCAATGCTTGAAGAGGGATGGAAATCAAAATAACTTCTCGTGCCTTAAGACATTCCCCTTGGAACAGCTGAGACAATACAACACAGGAGAAGATTGTGCTATTGTTTCCTGTGCTATGCACTGTGACTAAATATGGGAGTGGACGATGGGCAGTGGATCACTCCATGTAAGCCTGATTTTTCTATACTTCCGCCCCTCAGGCATTTGGTGCTGGCCACTGTCAGGAGAGATGATATTGGGCCAGAACTGAAACGACAGCGTATCCAACAATTTTGCCTGACTGGAATTGTATCGGTCAATGCTTTTTGGGTCTATCTTCATCGGATATCCTTTTTGGTTGGGTTATTTGGTTTTCCAGTTGTTTGTATGGTCAAGTATTTGGTTACTTAATTCTGGCTACTGCTCTTCAGTTATTTCATTTCAGCTGTTGTCCATGCACACTGGCCGAAATGAAGTACCTGAACAACCGAATATCCCAAAAGCTGAACAGCTGAAAAACAAATATGCAAATATTCATTTTGGTTGTGGTTATTAGTCAGGTGGTTATCCAAAAACATGAATAATATCCAGAGACACAAAATCCACTATTAGTTTCAGCACTATACTGAGCTAGATGGGCAGTTCTTGTAGGACTTCTGCATTTCCTGGGCGCTCAGTCTATGGCATCCCCTACCATAAAAAGACTTGCTGAAATGAAAACTCCAGTCCTGCACACCTAGCAATACAAATAGCTCTTCTCTGCATTTTAGCAAGGCTTGTGCTATGTCCTTGAAGACATGGCTGTCCTGGTAAAAGGTAATAGGGCAAGATTCTCCTTGACAACAGCCCTAAAGTCAAAACAAATGGACATGACCTATTTGGCCACATCTTTCTCCTTTTTGCAAGTGAGTTTGGGTAAGGTAATGGCAGAGGAACATTACCCTACAAGGGCA
The DNA here is from genome assembly GCA_003113815.1 of Sphenodon punctatus. NCBI lineage: Eukaryota > Metazoa > Chordata > Lepidosauria > Sphenodontia > Sphenodontidae > Sphenodon > Sphenodon punctatus. The sequence continues at coordinate 3,313,779 of QEPC01009365.1, read as the reverse complement.
TGTTATGGCTTGAAAGCACAATAGCATCTTCTCTTCCATTCCCAGAATCTGGGACACACACACTGACTGTTTAAGTCCCCATTGTTAGGGAATTGCTATGGAGATTCTCGAATGCCGACGAGTGCCTTTTACCGGCTTGGGTTGTCTCAAGGTATAAGTATGTTGGAAAGATAAGAGGGGGGGGAGGATTTTTTTAGATTTATTTAGAACAGGAGAGGCAAACTTTTTCCATCCTGCAGGTCACTTTGAAAATTAGTATGAGCTCTACAGGCTGGATAGGAGTTAGGGTGGGGAGTGATTAAAGTGTGTGGCATAGGGTGGGGGAAGTCCAGATCATGGATCTATGCCATGGATCCATCCCCTGTCCTTGAGGACATTCCTTCCCTGGGCTCGCTCTTTCAGTGCATGACGACAGAGACTGGATGCATGGGCCAGCACCAGGAATTGGAAAAGAGCTGAATAAAAAAATACTATGGATGCAGGTTCCCCACTGCTATTTAGAAGGATAATATCGTATCCCCACCATTTTTTCTTATGTTGCAGTGGCGAGATCAAGCTTGTCCATATTCTCAGTTCCAATCTCACTTATGTGGTTCCACTGATTCCAGAAGAGTTTTTCTTGATTTATACCAATGTTAGACCGGAGCCAAGCATTTTATATTCCTTGCCACCACATCTGTGTAATTAACTGTTGTGAAACCCTTGCAAGAAGAGGAAGTACTACAACTAATAGGGATGGGCGAGCAGAACCGAGTTCGGAAATTCGGTTCGGTTCAGTTCAGAAATTCAGTTCGGTTCGGTCGACCGAACTATTCGAGTTCGGTTCGTACTCCGAACTTCCGAATAAAGTTCGGAAATTCAAACCCCATTGAACTAAATGGAATATTATCTTTTAGGGATGGGTGAACAGAGCCGAGTTCGGAAATTCGGTTCGGTTCGAAAATCGAGTTCGGTTTGGTCGACCGAACTGGTCGAGTTCGGTCCGAACTCCGAACTGCATTCGCCCATCCCTAACAACTAATCTCCTGTGCAGATAAATGCTCTAAACCATCCTCCTCCATAACTCAGCGTCTGAGCTACTAAAGCCACTCTCTCTGCTATGGCAGAAGAGGGACGGTTGAAAGTATTTTACCGGCCTTAAAAATATACATGCACTAGCAGCATTAGGGATGGGACCCAAACAGCCAGGCAGAGTCGTGGCAGATTCAGGTCTGGGTTCAAGCTAGCAGCAGACTAGTGCAATCAAGGTGCAAGCCAATGAGTCAAAAACTGGAATTCATACCGCATTCACAGCTTACGGCGGTGCAGCAGCAGCAGTCCCGCGAGGAGGAGACGCAGCAGGGGAAGGAGGCAGACGCCGTCACAACTCGCAGTACGAATGGGGTTTTGCCACAACAGTACCGGGCTGGATTTTGAGCCCTGTCATTTGCGAGCATTGTCACGGCAGAACCCCATTCACACCCGACGTTGTGACGGCATCCGCCTCCTTCCCCCGCTGCGTCTTCTCCTCACAGGAGTGCCGCTGCTGCGCCGCCGTAGGGCGTGAATGCAGCCTCAGTCCCAATGCGCAATTAAACAAGGGGGAAAACCAGATACAGAGTCCAAAGGAAAAGCTAGGGAGTCAAGTGCTGGGAATTCGGTCCAAGGGGGTGAGGCAAGGGCTGGACAGAAGTAGAAAACAAGGGCTAGAGGGAAGGGGAGACTGAAGATCCAGGGCAAAGTCATAGAATCTAAGAGCAAGGAGCCAGAAAGTAAGAGTTTGGGAAGAGTTTGTTACACAAGGCAGAGACATTGGGAGAGCTGCCCCTAACCAATCACAGCAGAGGTCACACATGGCCAGGTAGTGATGGGCGGGCTGTTGATCATGGCTGGTGTGACACATCTCAAACGCTGCAGGCCTGAGTTCATGTTTTGTTCCCTAGAGAGCTCTCTGGGTCACAGGGAGTGTTCCTAGAACCAGCAGACCCAGGTGTGAGTCCTGGGAAGCTCCTATGGAACAAAGGGGCTTAGTTGAGCACAGCCACTAAACTCTTGGGGGGTGGGGGGCTGTGCAAGTGGCCCTAGGGCTGCTAGGAAATGTTCAGAATGGACAGAGGAGGAAGCAGGACCAACGCTCTGCCCCCACCCACTCTGAAAAGTTCTAGTAATACCCAGGCTGCTTTTGGCCTCGGCTGCAATAAAATATTATTAATAATAGTAATACCCAGGCTGTTTACCAAGGGGCTTGCTAAGAAGGTAGTTTTCAGAGTGGGCAGAGGTGGCATGCTGGTGACTTCCACATCTTGGTGGGGTTGCTGTCACTCTGGGGGGGAGGGAGGCGGAGGACAAGGGTGTTGTGGGAAGCCAGGATGGCACCCCTACATTCTCAAAGGGAGGCCAAAGCTGGCTGGGAGCCCACTTGGGAAGGCCACCAACTTACAGAGACCCCCAACCCCTGGCCCTTAAAGGGGCCCATAATTGGGACATCGGCCCAGGCGCACCGTAGCCTGGCCACACCACTAGTCCTGGAGGATCTGACAAGCCTTGACCCTCTGCGTTACAGACAGAAGGCTTGCAGGTAAGTCCCAGACACACTGGTTAAAACAATGACAGTGTAACCTCGTTTCAGCATGCGCTACTATAGCGCAAATTCCCAACACACGTCAGGAAAAATGCAATACACTTTGTATTTCAGCTAAAAATCACAGCATGACCATTCAGTGTATCTAAGGATGCAGATTTCAACATCCTCGTTATAAAGTGAATCCGGGAATACAGCTTCCTAATACCACCACATTTTAATGAGGTTGCATCGTACACAATCACAGAATTTTCGGACTAGAAGATAACTTAAAAGATCATCTTTCTATTCCCTCCCCTGGCCTTTATGTAGGATCAATTGTACCTATGCCATTTGCCAGGGACCCGTATTCACTGTGTTTTCCTCATTGGCAACAATGGGGGAAATGCAGTGAACACGGCTTCCTGTCATTAGCTAATCCATTCTTTAAAAACTTCCAGGGATCCTAAAATCATAGAGTTGGAAGTGACCTCAAGGGTCACTGATTGCCAATCCCCTGCTCCAACACAGAATATCCAATTCCTACAGCAACACAGATATTAGACTAGCCGGGTTTTGAAAAATCCCATTCCACAACCTTCCTAGACAACCACATTGCCTCTTGTCCTAGCTTTCCTGGGCAATGGAGAATCACTGTTCTCCACCAATTTTTGGTGGCAATCCCTTAAATGTAACGCCACCTGGTTTCATTGCCTGGCTTTTTAAAAAAACAACCACAAACCAACCCTTATAGATACAAAAGACCTAGAAGAAAGTGATGCGAGAGGGACGTATCTGCATGATTTCTGTAAAGGGAAACGGTGCCTCTCGAGGATTTACTAAAATCCTAGTGGAAATAGGGAAAACCAGCAGAGAATTTAGTTGGACTGTTGAGAGAAAAAAACACAAAAAAAACCCCTTTCACAAAATGTTAGTGCAGAACTTAAATCACTCAAAACTACAGGGTTTACCTCGAGATATTCATGACTGTCTTAAACCAAGGTGCGAACAGTGTAGTTTCTTGATTTTCAGCTAGGGCTGAAATGAATCAGTCCTTTTTAATCCACAGAGATTCTCTGTGGTTTCAGAACAGTCCACGGAGATCCATCATGGCTTTTAAAAAAAAAAAAAAAAAAGCCACGGTGGATCTCTGCATCATTTTAAATGCTGTTCCGACTCCCAAGCAGCACAACGTCACCACTTTGCATATGCACAAAAAGGTGTTTTTAATATTGCACATGTTCAAGATGGATCCAGCCTGCTGCTCCAGTTCCTGAACAGCAGGACAGTTTCATGTTGAACATGTGCAATATTGAACAGAAAAATACTGGTCCCATATAGCTAGCTGGGAGCCAGGATAGCCAATCAGGATCTCCGGTGAATAGGGGTCTGAATCACAGCTGGTCTCCATTTTGTTGGACCTAGATTGCATCATGCAGATCCATCAGAGATGGAATCCACCTGTAAAATTTGTTTTCAGCTTTACTTCCAAAAGGAACTGGAAAAGCCATTTGATTCCACCATGCTAATCCCTATTCATTAGTTGTGGGTCCTGTTTCTCAGAGACTCTGCGCATCTGTCGGCATGGCCAGGTCATGACACCACCTCATTGCATGACAAAGAGCCTGGCCTACAGGTAAGCACACAATGGACAAGGACATTGCACACAAGAGAGCAGACCCTGTTTTGTCTGGAGTCCGGCAGGCTTTCAGCTGATGATGCTCCTCGTTCCACGTGTTTCTTACTGTCCTGAGAATCCCTGGTGAAAAACGACAAGGCTGGATTTAAGGGGGGTTATTTTTATTTAGAGAAAATGAGCTGGAGCAAAATTATTTTTTTTAAAAAAAGAAAGAAAGAAAACAAGAAGTAGTGAATTAAACCTTGTGCTCTTTCACACCTCGATTACATAGCAACACAAGAATCTGATGTGCAAGAATCCGAAATGCCGTGCTCACTGAAGTCGGCGCAAGCATCATGCAGCATCTTGACAAGCAGCGCGGGTGAACGTGACAAAATGGAAGGAACTGGTTGGTAACCTGGGAAAGGGATCCTGAGAGCTTCGAGAGGCGGTGCGGCGGCTGACGGACATGACTGTTTGCATTGCAGGGCAGAGGGTGGCATGGAGAGAGGGATCATCCCCATTTTGCTGATGGCAAAGTGAGGCATAGAAAGATTAAGCGACTTGCCTAGTGAATCTGCGGCAAAGGTGGGAATTGAATCTCCCCAGTCCCAGACTAGGGTCTTAACCACTAGACTATCTGTCCTCTCAGATTCTGCCAACTTGCTTTACTAAGTAAAGAAATGACAGACAGCAATTCTCCCTTTCAAGGAGGATGGTAACACCTGTGCTTTGAGTGACCATGGGTATTCACTCTTCATTGGCCATTACATCCAAGTCATGCAAGACTTAGGGTTACCTCTCCTCTGGGTTTGTCTCAAACTCTCGGGGTTTTGCTGCATCATCTCCAGGGGAATCCCCTATTTTCTGAAGTTATCAGGCACAGGGAAGAGCAAAGAGGCTCTCCCGGCCTCTTTCCAACATGTTCCTCTCCCCTGGCTCAGCATCATGATGCTCTGTCAGGGCACAGTCATGTTGGAAAATCACTGGATAACAGCTCTTCATCTGGCCATGAACAACTGTCTCCATGAACAAGGGTGTCCAAAGTGCGGCACCACCCAACAAATTGTACCTGTTTAAGCAAAGATTTTTCTGTCTTTATTCAGGTAGTCCACTATTCTCTAAATCTTCTATTACAGTGATGCCCGGCCTTTTGCATTGCAAGGCAGAGGGCGCATGAATTTCAAAATTCATGACAAACCACAACTTCATTTTGAAAGTTAAGTCACACAAATAGGTTATGTGCTAAGGTTGCAAGGAAGCAAAAAATACAAGTAGAAATCTATTTATTAGTCATCTGTTCCTTTAGGAAGCCCTTGCCTAGATTGTTAAAAATGCACTCAGGCCTTCTCTCAGCCTTTCCATGCCCCTCTGCCAGAAACCTTTGGGAGCACAAGATGTTTATTAGTCCCTCCTTGCTGATACAAAAGGCACATGTACTTTCTTTCTCTCTCTCTCACTCTTCCTCCTTCCCTCTTAATATTTTGCAATTATTTACTGAGCGGTCACAAACAACATGAAAGTACGTTGTGAGAAACGTGTTGCTCATGAGCCATGGGTGGCGGAACCATGGATCTGTTAGCTACACTCTACTGCAAGTGGCATGAACTAAGCAATCAGAAATCAACCAAGCAGAAGGGGACTGTGAGCTTGTTACTAGTAGTAGCAAGCATGCACATTACATAGGGTTTTCTTGTACAGAGTTTGTGGATTCTAGCCACCCCACTGGGTGTGGTCTTATTCTAGATAGTGGCTCTGAAAAATAGCTCTGTGAGGTGCTACACACTCACTTCTCACCTTGGACAATGATTGTTTCTCAGTCTTGTTCTCCCAGGGACTTTTGAGGGAGACAAGTATCAGATTCACTTGAGCCTCCCCCTTTGTTTCAGATGCTCAGCATCTTTCGGGACTATGTCCCGAGGTTGATATGGCAACTCAAATTGAAACAACTCTTCAGAAGGACAGAGGAAGAAGGAAGATAATCATGGAAGGGATAGATTTTAAAACAGCCTGATCCAGATCAACGAAAAGACACAGTGGGAGATGGATCAGCAAGTGGCCTGGGCAGAGAAGCCTTTTCAAGCTCACTGTGGTAAGCAAGGGTGGGAAACCTCTGATCCATGGGTCAAATTTGCCCCATGACCATTTTCTATTTGGTTCTTTTCCAATTCCTGGATCGCTTGCGGATTCAGTTTCTACAGTCACGCGCTTGGAAGAGTGAGCTCAGAGGGAAGAGAGCTGAGATGAGGACATGCACTCAAGAACAGGGGATACCTCCACGGCATAGATCCAGGATCTGGACCAGAGCTGAAACGGGTAGTTAATTCCATAACAGCCATCAATAACCAAAATTCTGGAGATCTAACTGGTTAACTGATTGGTGACTGCATACTGCTGCAGTTAAATGATTAACTGCATAATTGATTAATACTGTTTCACTGTTACTGCATAAACGATTAACCATTTGTCTGTGTCCCATCATTTCTGGTTTACTTCCAGCCAGTTACATGTAGCTGATTTGAAACTAGTCTCCAATGGAAAACTGATTTTAACTTGGAACCAGGGTCCAGGGGATAAACAGAAAAGGAATTATGGACAAACAAAACTAGTTGCTACCCACGAAACAGACGGGAAAATGGAATGCAGTAATACAGTAAATGGCAGTAATACATATTAATAATAATACGGTACTACGGTAACTCGATTAAGCCATTGGCTAATTAATGGTTACTGCTTGGGAACTGAACATTATTGGTTCAGTGACTGCAAATGCAAGAGTTACTGATAACGGCTTTGGCCGTAATCCAGACCTTTCCCTTCCTTTCCCCATTTGTGAGCAAACACTTCAAGCAGCGCTGCTCTGACTCCTATCCAGCCCGTGGAAACTGTTCTCATTTTTCTCACCCTTGCAATACAGTAACAACAACCAACTCCCATGTCCTGACACCTTGGAGGACAGGCTTTCTGTCCAGATTAGAGAGGGGACTGGATGTGGAGGGGTCCACAAAGCGTGTCTGAAATAGGAAAAGATCCTCATATGGAAGGTTATGATGTAATGCATTAAGGGCACCATTCACACAACACTCATCTAGAGAGTGGGTGGTAGTGGTGGCAACAAACCCACATTCTCAGACATGCACGACATTCTTATCGCTTCCCAGCACCCCTTGATGATCCCTTAAGTCTTTGCCCCCCAATGCAAAGACTATTGAAATGAAGACGAATCAGCGGTGGTGTGAATGCATTGCTACAGGAGTAAGCAAACACAGATTAAGGAAGGTGAGTTTGCAAAGGGAAAGTGAGAGTCCTGATTTATGATAAACACTGTGTAAGAGCCTGGGATGAAAAGGAGGACAGATCCCCCATGACACGGACATGCAGACCGAATGCGTACTGGCGAGTTATTCAGCAACTGCCCCTGCTTCCTTCTCCCCTCTATCATCCGAATGTCTGCATGATGACAAAGAGCCACACCACAGAGTAAGCGCCATGGAGCAGGCAAGGAGCCGGTCAGTGCGCACTCACCCTCTAGGTGGTTGCGAGAGAGGTACTTGAGTCCTTCGTCCAGCAGGATAACGGGCAGGGAGATTTTCATCACCACCACCCACTGTGGCCAGCTCAGCGGGGTTACCTGGAAGATTAGCTGCAAAGGCAGGGGAAAAATCAATACATTAAAACTGATGGGGAGAGACAATTCAGTGGTTTCTGATCACATGCAGCGCAGCCAACTCTTGCGATTCTATAGCACGCCCCCTGCCGGCACTATTAGTTATGTTTTAATAGTAACATAATTACTATCATAGTAACATAATGACCTAGCAATAGGAAATCTGTGGATGGAAAGGGCTGTGGGCGACATCAAAGGAGGATACTACAGGGCGCCCGCTGGTGTTGCCTTTCAGCAGTGAAAAAGGCAGGCATGAAGGGAAGTGGTGGGGGAAGCTTTTGCAAAAATTCATGGTATGTACCAATGGGGATTTTTATTGGGACTATGTATGGTGGGTGGGATTTGGAGACAGCAATGCCCCACTCCTGTGAGAGGGGGTGAAATGGGCTTGTGTGGGTAAGAACGGGTTGGGCATGAGGTTTCCCCCCAGGTGAAGGACAGGGTGGGGGATGGGAACTCATGAGAGAGAGGCACAAGAGTGGGTTTTATTTATGCTTTAGTTGTATTTTCTTAACATGTTGTAAGTCACCCAGAGATGCATGGGTTGGGTGGAATATAAATAGATTAGATTAGAGAGAGAAAAAATAATGGAGCCAGGTATGATTCAGTTAAAAAGCACTGCTACGTACAGGCAAAGGGTTCACATAGAGAATTAAGAAGTGCAGCGCCATGGACACGACGATAGCCCCCAGCAGCCAGATGTTGAGCCAAGGGGGCATCCTCAGCAGTGACTGGTTTTCCGACACGCTGCAGAAGGGAGAACACAGACATTAGCAAGAGCCACTATGGGGGACATCCAATGAGATTTATGGGTGGCAGGTTTTAACAAACAAACGCAACTATATATATACACACATGCTCACCTAAAGATCATTTATAGCTTAGCTCTATATGTTAGACACATCTGTAACAACATCATCAATTACCTCCAACGCATCAAAGAACTCAAGGAACATCTTCTTACCAGAAGCTATCCCTCCCATGTCATAGATTTCAACATCCGCCGGGTGTCTACACAAACAAGAGAATCCCTCCTCTACAAGGTGGTGACTAAAACTCACAAAGAACGCCGCATCCCCTTAGTGGTGGATTTTCATCATGCATCTCTGAAGTATCACCTGGTGATTAAAGAAAGCTACCCCCAGTAGCCAATTCACCACATCTTGAAAAAGCCATCAACCTTCCTCCCTTTGTGGCTTTTCGCCAGCCTCCTAATCTACGTAAATTACTTATGAGATCTGAATTAAAATCACCGGGCAACAACCCTGGATCACATTGTTGTGAATCCAAACGTTGCATCATGTGCACCCATCTCAAAGAAACAACCACTTTCAAAAGCAGCACTACAAGCAGGACCTATAACATCAGACAAAACATCACCTGCACATCGAGCAATATAATTTATGTGATACAATGTATACATAATGGATGTCGCATTCAATATGTGAGGAAAACCACCATGGACCTCCGTACCTGGTTCAGAAATCATGAGTCAGTAATCGTCACTAAGAAAGTGGAACAGCCTGTTGCTAGACATTTTAATTCAGAAGATCACACACTCGCTGACCTAGAAATGTTCCCTATAGCAAAACCCTCCAACCCAAAACTACTGGACACCAGGGAAAACTTCTGGATCTACAGACTTGACACCCTCACGCCCAACGGCCTAAACTTAGAACACGTGAATCCCTATCTTTTCTTGCACGTGCTACTGCATTCCTTGGCTCACCTTAGAACTCTCTCCAACCTCAGAGTTCTAAGAACTGTCAGCTGTGCTCACAATACACTTTATTTCAAAAATCAACTGAGCTGCTGATGAGGGCGGAAGCCGAAACTTTCAGCTAATCAATAAATCTCTGTTTACTGTATGGGGATCCAGAGCATCCTTGACTGTCTTTCCTCCCTCCCCACCCAGCCTCCCTGCCCTCATGATGACCCCCCCACTCCCACACAGACACACACCCCCGCCAGACCGTCTGCCTCCACACATTTTCCCTGCTCCCACCCAGTCCTCCCACAGACCCCCCTTGTGCCACTGCTTGCTCCATCCACACACTGCAGACCCTGGAGCACGTGGGGCATTTCCACTGCCAGCACTTCCTTTATGCATGCTGTATTGCCAACCAGCCCCTTTAAATCAGGAGGCTTATGAAAAATACATGTTGCAGGGCTACACTTGTTCCACTGTAGCCCTGCAACATGCATTTTTCATAAGCATCCTGATTTAAAGGGGAGGGTTGGTAATACTGCCATGTGCCATACAACAGGGCAGGAGGGATCATTTGTGGGGCTCCCTCCCCATCTGGGCCACAGGAAAAATGTTTCTCCTGTCCCTACGGTAGCTACACCAGTGGTTCGAAGCACTACTGCTTTCTGCTTTTTGTCCGTCCCATTTCGGATATTCGTTCCCATTTTGAGGATTTGTTTTCCCATTTTTCCAGTTATTTTGGCCAGGAATAGGCTGAAATTACCAAAATAACCAAGGGAAAAATGATATATCCGAGTACCTGACGCAAAACAACAAAAAACTCATATTTTGTTTCAAGGGTGGATATTTATTCCAAAAATGCAAATAATATTTTTGATTTTTTTTTTAAAAAATCTACTATTTGTTTCACCTCTTCTCTCAAATGAAGTTGGCTACTGTTGGAGAAAAGATGGGTTGGACGGACTGTTGGTCTTACTTAGCCCCACTGGAATTGAGATTGCTCCCGAGTCCTGATCAGTCTCTCTTGTCTTACATTCACCTGGCTTCCTTGGGTCACTCTCTCATTCTGCCTCTGTTCATTCTGCAGCACCTCCATCTCCTTTCTATTTCCTCAGGGGAATATGTGCCCCTACTGGTCTCCCATCTGCTTTCAATTGAGACTGGGCTACCTACAGCTCCAGCCAATGGGAAAGGGAAAGGGGATGGGGGAGGACGGAATGGGAAATCTTAGGCCAATGGGTGGAGCGAGGAGGAAGAGAGAGAGGGATTTGGGGGGGGGCGCCTCAAAACTTGAGGACCGTGTGTTCAGCTCCAAGCACCCTTCCATTAACCCAGTGCTGTTGGATGATATGGCCAAAACATCCCCTGAAAGATGAGAGTGGGTTCAAAATTTCAAGATGGAAGAATTACGACTTGTTTCTGGTTTCAGGGCCCATTCCCACCCATCACCACTTAGAACCTATGGAGATATTGCCTCCCACTTCCCCTTTCCAGTGATTCCAACCTTTATCACCCAGCGGCTCAGTTTTCAGAAAAGTTCCTTCACTTTTCCTTCACTGGGAGGCCTTGCTGGTTTTGAGCCCAAGTCCCATGATCATTTTTTTAAAAAAATGGATTTTGTGACATGCACAGGGGCACTTTCCTATATATTCCCATACAAAGCACACCTGTTGAGGGCATTGCACATCTCGATGGTCACGAGGACAGACAGCGCCATAGTGGTTGGGTAGCGAGACTCAAAGATCTCACAGTCGATGCCTTCAAAGACAGGGTTGTCCTGTGTGCATCTCATGAAGCTCCTCTGTCGGCAGGAGAAATAGGAAACAAGTTTCAGGTGGGAGGAAGCAGCAAGGAAGGATAAAAGCCTCTGGCCTGAGGGTTCTGTTGAACACTCCATGATTCAAGTTTAGCAAAGTTGTTCGCGGACTTCAGTTCAGCCCAACAGCAGTAATCTCATAAAACAGAGGCGGGAGAACCTCAATCCATGGGCCATTTCTGGCCCACAGGACGTTTCCATTCTGCCCTCAGTGGCTTCCCCTTTCTCACCTTCAGAATGGCCAGCAGAGATGACAAAGTGGAAGCTACCATGGGCTGGGGAGGGCTTTTGCCTTGGGCCCTGCTCCTACAGAATACTCCAGCAGTGGACCTGCCACCCCCCAGAATGTTCCATGAAGGGGTGGGGTGGGGACAGCCTGGAGTGTCCTGAAAGGGGATGTGGCCACAGTGGAGCACTCTGCAGGGGCAGAGCCACACCCTGTACAGAACGCTCTTGGTGTGGCCTCACCTCCTTGCAGGATGCTCCAGGTTCGGACCATGTTCCCCCACCCAAATGATCCGGCCCATGGAGCTTTGCAAAAATTTAGATTTGGTCACGGGTCAGGAAAAGGTTCCCTACCCCTGACATAAGAGCTGTACTGTCTAATAATAATACTAATAAGTTTAATAAGTCGTGACTGTAGGTCGAGACTAAGAAAGCATATATACAAATCAATACAGGAAAGGGCAAAATACCAGTACAATAAATACATAGAAAAATTGTCCATAATAATCTAAAAACAAGATATCTGAAAATAGAAGCAACACAAAACTAAAAATATAAAGCTAAAAATACAGAATAGATAGTAGCCTAAAAGGGATCAGCTTCTTTTAATTAAGGCCAGAGCCATATTGGCAAGCGCATGGATTGTGGCAGGATCTTTTACAGAGCATAGAAATAATAACAGGTGTCGGGGGGAACAGTAAGATCTATTATGGAGAGGAGCAGCCAGAAACTTAAGACGGAATTTCTCTGTATGGGGACAGATAAATAACAAATGAAGGAGATCTTCAATTTGGTTTGACGAACAGTTACAGACTCGAGCAGACTAGGGAAGCCCCTTTCTCCTTGTGTTCAAAACCTTAGAAGGGATAAGATCAAATCGGAACAGCGTAAGAGCCCTTCTCAGGTATGGACTATCCAGAACGGTGAGGTAGAATTCACTGCCCGGACATATCTTAAGGTGTTTATAAAGGGGAACTGCTTTTCATTTTTCAATCTGTTGTCTGTCTTTGGCAATTGCTAAGTCCGTCGGTTGTCCGACGATCAAAAATTTAATTCTAGAGTTAGAAAGAGGCGTCAAAGCTTCCAAAGATAGTCCCAGTGACCAGAAAAGGAGGAGCAATTTTTTGTGCCACAGAAATGAACAGAGCAAAGAATCAGATTCTGCGAGACAGAGGTTAGGCAGTCTATCCTCTGTCATACTCCGCACCCCCAACCACAAGGAAATCTGGGCAAGATCCAGTTTTACCTCGACCGGTAGTACACCCGTTTCTAGGCACACAAAGGCAACTGGCGTGCTCTTAGGGACGGCAAGAATTGTTCTAAGAAAACAATTTTGAAAGAATTCCATCTTAGTTCTTAAAAATGGACCCCAGACTTCCGTACAATAAAGGGCTTGCGGGCTGGCTTTCAGGTCGAGCAATTTTAAAGCAGGGGCTATAAATTTGCCACCCTCCATTCTCCAAAATTTTAGGAGTCCCCCTATAGTTCGATCCATCTTAAGTTTAATATACTCGGCATGTTTAAACCATGTACCATAGGCAGAGAAAATCAAACCCAAACAACAATAAGATTTTACTTGCTCTAACTTGACATTGTCAGGCACCCAGTTAAATTTGCGGGAACGTTTGGTAACCACAAGTACTTCAGTTTTCTCGTAATTGATCGAAAGGTGTTTAGATTTGCAGAAGGTTCCCAAAGTTGTCAAAAGTCTCTTCAAGACTATGGCGCAGATCTGGTCACATACACAAAATTGTGCTAAATCTCTTATGGTAAAAGAACCCCAAATTAAATTAGTGTTCAGATTTTACTTAACTCCACTCTCCATACATAGGGCCAATAGGAACTACAGTGAACTGTGTTGGCGTGGATGTGGTCATGTGGGCTCTTACTTACACCATTGGTGGGATTGTGAGACTATTGCGGGGTTCTGGAGTACTATATGGAACGAGGTAGTAGAACACACTTACTTACAGGTGCCGTTTACACCTCAGATAGCTTTATTGGGGCTTTGGCCCGTAGATATGGAAAAGAAAACTAATGTAACCGCTTGTAAGGTAATGTTTTTGGCTGCCATACATTGTATAGTAAGTAAATGGAAGACACCGGAAGGTCCCACTCGATTAGATTGGATTAAAAGATTATGGTATGTCCTATCTATGGAAAGAATCGCGGCTGGAATAAATGAAAAATTAGACGAATTTTACACCACATGGACGCCAAGCTGGAACCTGATTACAAAAGATATGGAAATGGAAAAAGAAGAACTTTCCATCAACCTACACTCAATATAGGATGGCCTCCCTCGAGAACTGTCGGAAGGAAATCAATCGCAGAGTCTAATTTGTTTGGTTAATTTTATTTGTTTGTATTTGTTTATGTAGATGTAGAACACTTATGTAGTTTGATTATTGTTATTATAAAACTAAAAATAAATATAAAAAAAAAAAAAAAAGTCTCTTCAAACCCAACCTAGCATTGGAAATTAAAACCATATTGTCTGCATTGAGCAGCATTGATAAGCACCTGTTGCAAATTGCACCGGAAAGAGCAGATCTCTATTGCTACTGAGTTCCAAAACTATTCCATTAATAAAGAAATTAAAAAGAAAGGGAGCGAGAACACAACCCTGTTTCACCCCATTTGTAACAGAGACGACATCTGTCAGGTGCCCTCTCGGGGAGCTGTACTGTCTAATTCAATATAGGTCTCTCCTTGGCCCTAGAGCAACACGTAGCATCTGAGCAGCTTCCGATACTGCGTTCAGAAACTTGGCCAATGCCGGTTACATGGGCGGGGGTGAGTCTTCTTTCATTGGAAACCAGGTTAAAAACAAATTGAGAAGAGACGAGAAGGAGAAAGGAGGAGAAAGTGGGGAAATAAGTTCAGTCCACTGTGAAGGTCCCTGCCGACCGTGAAGAAAGGGCTAGAAGGAAGGTGGCTGGCAATGGGGAAGGAGTGAGAAAGTGCCTTTGCCCCACCTGCCCACCACTTACCAGCTGGTAGAAGGTCACCTGCGGTCCTTCGGCATCGTACAAGAACCACCAGCTGGCTGCCCCCACAGTCGCCAGGCCAACATACACTGCATGCACAGAGGAAGCAAGACAGCAATGTAAGCGCAGCATTTATGGCTGGCCTCTTGCTAGGTGCACAATTTATTTTATTTATTTATTTAAATTTATTACCCCGCCCTTCCCACCAAGGCGGCTCAGGGCAGCTTACAATATTAAAATTATTAAAATATTACAACACACACATAAAACAAACCAAAAGTACAAAAACATAAAAGTCCATAAAATCTACTCAAATTTTTCTAAAATGATGTATACCTAGGCAATTTCTTTTCAGTTCTACCCATTTTATCATCGGTGGGATCTAGTACCAATACTTCACTGCACTCATTGAAGCCGCTTTAGCCAAACGAGGGAATCCAGAGGGTTCAAGAATTTGCATTCAGAAAAGTCGCTTACTAGCTCCAAAACAGGATTTGTCTGGGTGTCAAACCTCAATATCGGGGTTTGACAATTAGGGTTTTGGAACTAATGCACAAGCCGCTATTCCAATGGCGGCCGAGCGACCTCCGGTACATCCAAATGCTCCCCACGCAACCCCTCCAAAAGCAGATTCCCAAACCCGCCAGGTTCCCCTGCTCATCTAAAAACGGCCTTTATGATATAACCCTATGATGGGTAAACTGATGCCCCCTTTATCTTTTGGTCTATGTGGTATTTGCTTACTAAGGCCCTTTTCACACAGACACTCTAACACCGATAGAATGGGTGTTACACTCCACCACACATTACAGGACACCCACAGGGCAACGTCACAGCCCCGCAACACGGACCCCCTCCATGAGATGCCTCCACCCAGTTTCGCTGGGTGGAGGCTTCTGTGTGAACACCGCAGGCGGCGGGCAGGGCGCACCCTGCTGGGTGGATGCGTCCGTGCCATTGGGGTACAGTCCTCCAGGGTAGAGATTGTGTGCCCTCGCGTTGGGAGGGAGCATGGGGGTTCATCTACCAGCTATTAGGGCTCTCGTTTTGCATTTAGGGAGAATGTAGAAGACTGAACCCACCAAACCTAATCTAGGCACCAGGTGGCTCCTCCCAGATCTGTTGGGGCAATCCCTGCACCACAGCCAAGGTCCCCTCCCCAACACCACCGTGACCAGGTACTCCTCCCCAGGGTGCTAGAGAAATCCTGTGCAATGGTAAGTCTTCGCTTTAGGCAATGCTGTCTTGCAACAGCCTCCCTGGTGCCTACCCCACCTCCATTATTTAGGGGGAATTAGCCCAAGATGGGAGCCACCTTTTTTGACACTTCCCTACAGCACTATGGACAGCACCCTGAACCAGCCTGTCTTGTGAGAGTTCCTGCTGCTTCCCCAGCCTCTAACAAACTGCCTGGAGTTCTGCAGTTATCTACCATGTAGCCCTAGAAGGGACGGGGCCAAGAGTGATGGGCAAGCCACCCTTAAGTAGCCGGCATCCGCTCCATCATGCCCACCCCAGTCTGCTTTGTCTTGGAAACCAACATTCCATCTCACCTCTAAGCTGGTAGAGCTGCGGGTCTTAAGTATTTGGGACCAACGAGGCACTGGTACCCCTCAAAATTGATCACTGAATCCCTTGTACCTATCAGAAATGGCTATGCTCGTTGTGGACGGGCTGCGGTTCAGATCCAACCCTCCCCAATATTGATGGATGGCCATAAAGTACATGTGCTGACTGCAGGGACTGCAGGGAGCATGGCCATTATCCTACAATCCTCCACCCGCCTTGCATATGGCTGCAGTGTCAATGGGGACTGAAGTCTACTTTGTTGTATCGTGGTTGATTCTACAGGCCACTTACCATAACCTTGGGCACCACTAGTGGTCACATACTACAGACAGGGGACACTACCTTCTTGCCAAGGTCTCCCCTTTGATTTGTTCACCACAAGAGCCTGGTGGCTCATGTTTGAGAGAGCAGGTGGAGACTGGTCACAGAATCACAGAATTTTAGGGGTGGAGTTGGTCACCTAGTCCACTTCCCGGTTATTGAGTCCCATGGTGTGGGGTGGCTCACTTCGAGACCCCTGACACAGGAGAGGAGGTCATTCCAGCAGCAAGCACAATGCACAGCGTAACTGTTGTCTAGAGCCAGACAGTCACACTGCTTCCACTTGCAAGGTTTCCAAGCCAGTGTCTTATGCCACAAGAGGTTGCCGTTGTGAGGAAAAAAGCTACCGGCTTTTACTCGACATCAACAAAGGACAGAGGAATGCCTTGCCATACAGCGGTCCTGGAGGGGTCAGATATATGGGGGCAAGGCATAGATGGGAGAGCTGTGTGCTGGATCAGATCTAGTTCCCTTCATGTCTCTGCGCTGTGACTAACAGTTGCCACTACATCTGGTTCTTGGGCATCAACTTGGAATCGCCAAGCTACTGAGCAGTGATGGCATCAACACCACACACACACACACACACACACACACACACCGTTTATCCTCCAGGCCTCTCACCTCCAATGGCAAGGTAGCGGAAGAAGAGCCAGCCGCTGATGAGGGGCTCCCTGGGGTTGCGGGGAAGTTTGTCCATGATGTCTAAGTCAGGAGGGTTGAAGCCAAGGGCGGTGGCTGGAAGTCCATCTGTCACCAGGTTCACCCAAAGCAGCTGGACGGGGATCAGAGCTTCTGGCAGGCCCAGGATAGCAGTCAGGAAGATGCTGAAAGTGGAGCGTACAGAGAGGGTTACGTTAGGGAGGCACAGGACTGCACTTACAAAGGTTGGGATGGAGTAGAAGGGAGAAACACTGGCTGACCCCGTGAGGCAGGCTGATGGCAAGGGTGGGAGCAGGGACCTTAGAGAAGGAGATGCCCAGTCAGGGCCAGAACCCAGGCAAGGGTGATGCCCAGTAGGCCAAGGTCCCCAAGCCCCAGAGGAAGATGCAATCACTGGCCTAGAGTCTAGGAAGATGGTAACATCTGAGGGGCAGCCATGGATCCCAATGTGCCCGGACTATCCGCCATGAGGGGCCAGTGGTCTAATGCTCGCAATCTTTTGCTTTGGGAGAACTCATGGACCTTGGCTTTCTGGGTGTCAGCCTTGGCTGGGGTCCCTGGCACCCCCTTGCTAGCACCCTGTCCCTCCAAAGCGGCCACATCTGGTCAGCCAACCAAGCACTCTTATTTATTTGGATTTCTAATCTATTCCACCCTCCCTCAAAGAGGCTCAGGGCAGCTCACACAACATGTAAAACATAGCAAAAATAAAATATTAAAATACAAAACAAAACCCTCTACGAACCCCCCCCATCCCACCCACAACCCCCCACAAAACCCACCTAGTAACGCCTTCCCATTCCCAACATCCCCTCACAACCCTACCCTGAACCCATTCCATCCCCTATCCCTGCCCACCAAATGCCTTTACAAACAAAAACGTCTTGCACCGCCGCCGTTAGGTGCTTGGGCTCAACCAAACCTCTAGGGGAAGGGAGTTCCATAATATCAGGCCGGCAACCGAGAACACCTCCCTGAGAGCCCCCATCACGCAAACAAAGCTAACAGATGGTACCCATTTATTTAATTAGGTAGGTTTCCTCTGGAAAGAAGTCATACGAAATCAACCTGGCTTTGTGTCTGTGTCCCTCCTCTTAACTTTTTATCTCACCGATCAATTTGAGCCGTATTTGGTGGAAGGTCAGAAGGCCCAAATGTAAGAAGGAACTCAAAATTTCATAAGGAGGGGAACAACTTTAAGATAAGAACCCCTTTATAAGCTGAAAAATCCCACTGACTTCCATTGAGTGCTGGTTCTACTTCATTTAGTGTAGGCGCACAGGATGAGTGGGTCCCATATGACCCCATTTTGTAACATAAATACAATTCTGTGACCCCAGACAGCAGCACAGACCATGCAAAGTACATCAGTCAGGACTGTGACCCCCATTTGCGGATGGCATGACTCCCAACACACAGTTTGGGAGTCTCTGGCTTAGGAGTTCCCATCATGACCCAGAGACCCATTGAATTAGGCACTGTACAAGCCATAGGCCCAACATATCGAAGACTACCTCCTCCCCCATGCTTCATCATGATCCTTTAGGTCAGCTAGGGGGGGGCCCTCTTTCAAGTAACTGCCTTCATTGATTGCACCACATTCATACGGCAATGGTGCGCCAAGCGGTGTTCTCAGTGACTTCCTCACAGCTCTGGAACTCCTTTCACCTGGAGGTTTGTCCTGAGACTGAGCACCTTCTGGAGGCAATGTAACACCTATCTGTTCAGACAGGTATTTAGCAGGCACAGATAGGGTTCAGGGAATTGTTTTATGGATAATTTATACTGCTTTTTATGGATTTCATTTTTGTATTTCATATATAGGGAGATAAAAATAGAGAAATATTATGCACACACACTTTTTAACGTTGCCACCCACCCTGGGCCTTCAGGGAAGGGTGGATTAAAACTCTCTCCCAATCTAAATATCAAATGGGCACAGCCTCTGTCTGAAAGAGGATACAGTTTAAGTAGTCGGGTCCATATCTCCCAGGCTACAGTGGGGATCGGAAGGTCTTACCAGACAACCTCCCCAACATTTGAGGAGATGAGGTAGCGGATGAACTGCTTCATGTTGTTGTAGATGGCCCTGCCCTCCTCGACGGCAGACACAATGGTGGAGAAGTTGTCATCGGACAGGACCATCTCGGCTGCCGATTTGGCCACGGCCGTCCCAGAGCCCATGGCAATGCCAATCTCGGCCTTCTTCAGAGCAGGGGCATCATTAACACCGTCTCCAGTCTGAACAAAGCACAGAGGCCACACATTTTATAGGTGGCACAAAAATTAGCACTTATGCCTCAAAATATCCTTCCCACTTGCAAACTCAAAACATATTCCTTAATCTGCATCTTGTCTTGTCCCCTGCAATACAGTCACATAATTGCCGATTCCCCTGCATTTTCCTGGCCACTAGTTCCCTGTGGTACTTCGCATGAGACAAAGGGAATTTAAGGAAGGCCCTTCGGTTATCTCTACATATGTCAGACAAGTAGCGGCATAGAGCACAGAGAGTGGAGGAGAAAGTCACCACTCCAGAGTTATCTAGCCACTCTTCTATGGTCACTTGGAGGTAGAAACTGATAAAGAGGAAAATGTAATTGGTATCCCCCATTGGACCAATGCTCAGGGTTACAGAGGGAACAAGTACATTGGGAATAGAACAGAAAAGACTTGATTCCCCTACAGTAGTCAGCAAAAAAACACATCCACTAGGAGTGAAATTGTGAGGGGAAACATTTTCCTCAAAAATTTAAGGGTACATGAATAGCCCCCTCACCCACAAAAAGACCAGGGGTAAGAAGAGGGGTGGAAGAAGTAATCATCGGAGCATGGAGGAGGGCTGTCACTAAGTTGCACGGCTGTCCCCTCTTCCAACACCCCACCCTGCAAATGTTTGTCCAAAGCCACACCACCGGTTCCCATCGTAGAGTCCCAACTCCCAGCCATTGGTCTAACCACCTTCTATCTTACAGCTAGAACCCCTGAGTCACAACTCACACACTCTAATTTAGATGATGATCCCTCCTTGAGGTTTTCTTAATAAATGTTTATTAACATGAATAAGCCCCTGGCAGCGAGATGAAGCGTACGACTCTGGGCTCACCATAGCTGTGATCTCATGGAAGGATTGTAGGTATTCAACTATCTTGGACTTATGCGCAGGTTCAACTCGGGCAAAGCAGTGGGCCGAATGACAAGCCTCACGCTGCTGCTCCAGAGTGAGATCATCAAACTCCCTGCCGGTGTAGGCCTTGTCGGTCACGTCCTGAGTCTCCGAGAAGATACCAATCCTCCGGCAGATAGCCACTGCGGTCCCTTTGTTGTCCCCAGTGATCATGATGACCCGGATGCCGGCTTTCCTGCACATCTCGATGGATGACATCACTTCCTTCCGGGGAGGGTCTAACATCCCCACGCATCCGACAAACGTCAGGTTGGTCTGAGGGGGGGAAAGGGCACAGTCATACAAGGTGAAGCTGAGGCAGAGCCGGCCTTTGGTTTCTCAGATAATGCCCTACCCTCAGCACCAGTGGTGTCTTCCTAGCCCCTTCCGTGGGCTGGCCTTACCTCATAGTTGATGAACTTGCTGGAGTCATCCAACTGCATGTCCTCCTTTCTGTGCGGGGTGTCCCTGGTGGCCAGAGCGAGGCAGCGTAGGGTGTCAATGCCGGTGCCCCATTCTCGGATTTTAGACAAGATCCTCTCCTTGGTGGAGAGCGTGAGGGGGACCCTGGCACTACCAATACGGATGTAATTGCAGCGCTCAATAACACTTTCAGGGGCGCCCTTGGGAAAAAGAAGGAACAGAATTCGTAAGCATTGACATAGATGGATAGAGAGAGACATAAGGCATTGATGGACTGGTGAAGGTCTGGATGAAGATGAGGAAGGGCTGGAAAGCAAGACCTACAGGGAAAGGCTGAAGGAGCTGGATATGTTTAGCCTAGAGAAGAAAAGACTGAAGGGGGACATGGCAACAGCTTTCAGATTATTAATAAGATGGTTACAAGTATTATTATTATAATCCAGCAGTGTGCCTGGAGCTGAGCAGTTGCAATAAGAGACAGGCCCCTGCCCCAAGAGGCTTACAATCTCAAATAGGAAATGGAAGGGGAAGACAAGGAGAGTCAGGGATACCTTCAAGACGTTGAGAAGTTGAAGGTTCATGCACTTGGCTTAGTCATAGGGGAGGACAGGGAACCTGTACCAGTTATTTTCCAAAGCCACCCGGGGTAGGACAAGAGACACAACAGGCTTAAACTGAAAGAGGAAATGTTTAAGTTAAACATCAGGAATAATTTTCTAGCTATAGGAATATTTGGGCAATGGCAACAAGGCAGCAAAGAAGTTTGTGGATCCCTCGTCATTGGATGTCTTTAATAGGTTGGAGAAACTCTCATCAGGGATGAGTTTGGTATAATCGGTACAGCTTAGGGGTAGGGGGATGGACTAGATCAGGATGGGGAACTTGTGGCCCATGAGCCAAATCTGGCCCACAGCTGATTTTTATTTAGCTCCATTCCAGTTCTTGGATCCGGCCCCTGGATCTAGTCCCTACCCTCAAGCCCTAAAAGAATGAGATCAGGGGAAGCCTGAAGTGGAGATGGGGGCATGGACTCTGAGATAAAGAATAGATCCATGATCTGGATCCTTTCCCCATCAGCACTTTGGTTCCAACTCCTATGCACATGATGGAGCTTGTACTCATTTTCAAAGTGGTGAGCGGGAGGGAAAAGGCTTCCCACCAGATCAGGAGCGGTGCGTCGCTCTGGGCAGTGGGGGTGGTGCCCCGCTGACTGCCAGCTCCCCGGGAGTGGACCTCCTAGCATCCCAGGTCTTACTCCCTTCAGCGGCGGTGGTGCAGCTCCACGGCCGGCACTTCAGTAGCTGCAGCGGCAGCGCCGCACTTCCAGGTCCACTAAGGAGGTTTGTATGTTCGTGCGCATGTGCGCGCCGGCAAAAAAAGGTGGTGGGTGTGCTGCTCGCCGCAAGCAATCTAATGCAGTGGCGGCAGCTGGGCTGGGCTAAGGCTTCCTTAGGGGGTGGGGTGGCTGGCTCCTCCTATTGGCCCAGCCAGGCTAGGCAGGGCCAACAGGAGGAACCGACTACCCCACCCCCTAAGGAAGTCTTAAGAGACAAAAGTGAGGTGTCTCACCCAATATGCGGTATGGGCGGCTAGGAGCGCCGTCCATACTGCATAATGGAGAAATAGCAATGTTTACATAGTGCCGCTGGGCACTATTTCATTGCAGAGATGCACCAGCACTAAATTTCATGCCTGGGCAGCACACGTCGGTGCCCAGGCCAGGGGACTCACTGTATGGGCTGTGAAGAGAGAGGGAGAGGAGGGAGGTGAAGCCTAGGAGCTGTGCGGCAGCAGCGCTACCAGTAGTCACGAGGCAGGGCGTCTGCCTCGAGCTGGTTTGGTGTGTCTATATGTGGCCTGCCTCCTTCCTTGCTGCTTCTACCGTCTCCTGACTCCTCCTCACCCGTACGTCTTTGGGGCCTTTTTGCTCCTCTTGCCTTCCCTTTCTCTCCCCCTCCCCCCCCCCCCC
>QEPC01009365.1:3253847-3283943 GCA_003113815.1 Sphenodon punctatus | reverse complement strand
GTGTTTTAACTACCTTGAATAATTTGGTGTCATCTGCAAATTTGATCACTTCACTCTTAAAGCCCTTTTCCAGATCATTAATGAATACATTAAACATAAAATAGCATATATGGTTAGCACAGATCCGCAAACGCAGCTGCTCTGAAGTTGGTCTGTACAACTTGCAAAATATAGTTAGTTTCCCTTAGGTGGTGCTGCTTGATCAGATTTCAAGATTATGTCACTGACAGAGAGGCTAGAGAACTAAAGCAATCATGCACAGACAGTAGGGAATCCCACCAAATTTAATGCTTACTTTTTAATTTATGGCCATAAGCCAAACAAAAAGAAATACAATAGGATTTCATAACCATCTATGGTATTATAAGCATTTTAAAGGTGTAAACTGCCTCCCGTTCTTATCAAAATAAAAACAAATTCTGATACAGAACGTAACCAACCAGACAGGTACGGCAAGAACGTAAGGAATGAATAGTTAACTTAAATGTAAAATATCCACCTGGTGCCAGCATACAGAAATATACAGAAATTATTTCCCATTGCATATTTTCTTTGCTGCAAGAACATATCAAGCCACTGCAAACCAAACCTGCGGAGAATTATTTTGGAGTAACCACACAGTTTTTTCAACAAAACTAAAAGTACCATAGTCTACTGGTTAGGGGGAGCAAAAAGCGTTCTCATATCTCCAAAAATAGAGGGCACAGTTGAAGAAAATGGAGCAAATCCTCCATCGCCTGTTGACAAGTACAAAGTTGCAAGTCATAAGATAGCTTAGCCCACCTTCCTTTCACTACTGCAATATCCACAAGATTAAACCTTAACTTAGTAAGAATCTCCCTATACTGGGGGAACCTTAGTTCACATAGATACTGTGTTTGGGCCACTATCGGTTTTTTTTATAAACTTATAGAGGGGAGCGCATTGCATGATTGCAAGCAGCGTAGGGCAGCCATGTCCTCTTGAGTAGCAATATCTAGGAGCCGAGTATCAATAATACGCCTATCTTCTCTAAGTGGGAGAGTATCTGTATCTGTCCATCTTTCTCCCAACCCTGCAAAATATCACTAATTCCCGAGGAACGTGAACCAGGGAAACCAGGAAACCTGGTATCTCTCCAAGGGATATGTTCTAATTTTAAGCCAATAATACAGGGACCATACATTATCCAATGCGGAGATGTTTGTACTCTCCGTTTCAATTCTGATCAAAGAGTCAGAGGTTCCTTGTGAAACTGACAAGAGTCTCCTCAGGAAACTGGATTGTGATCTCCCAATCATCTCCGTTGCTTTATGAAAATTGAATGCTGAAACGAATAATCCAGGTGCACTCTGTCTCTGATGGATATGGTCCCTGTTCCATCAGAGATCCACCAACGTAACTGAAATACTGGATGTTATCCATTTCAATACTATGCCAGACGTCCGCAACAGATTCATTTTATGTGCGCGTGGGAAACAGGACACTATTTTGTGCATGTGCAAAATGGTTCTGTTTACTGCACATGCACAAGGTGGTGCCTGGTTCACCCATCACAGCACACAACCAACTTACCCACTCACAATAAATGGAATAAAGGATTCCGTTTCATAGAATCACAGAATCTTAAGAGTTGGAAGGCACCTAGTCCGACCCCCTGCTTGGATGCAGGATTACTACAGCTACAACGTTCCCTACAGATGGCTGTTTATTGTGCATGTGCAAGATGATACCACACTGGGTTAGGGGGCAAATTGGATCAGTGTCCAAAGATCTGATCTGGGTCCAATGAAATGATTCGGTTCCATCAGAGACTCAGTTTGGCCCCTAAACAGCATAGTGCCATTTTGCACCCCACTCAAAAAGCACACATTTACTTTTGCATGTGCAAAATGGTGCTGCGCTTAATTAGGGGCCAAACTGGATCAGTGTCTGGAGATCCAATGTGGGGGAAAGACTGTGTCAGAACTCTGCAAACTGTTCCAAACTTATGGCTACATAAGGAGTGATTTCTGTCAGTCCCAACCCTGATACACTGAACTTTGTTTAGGTCGCTAGACAGAAAATCCATTCAGAAGGAGAAATCAAAGTTTGACATTCAAGCATAATTTTCAGTACTGGCCAATCATTGCTTTCCTGTCTGCTTTTCTTGGCAACTTGAAAAACTCAAGTGGTGTACCTGTTTGGGGGAATGGGGGGACTTTCGCTTTCGGGGCTGAGGACTGTGCTGCCACCGCAATGGCTCATCAACACTTCCTTGGGAAGCAGACAGGCAGCAAATTAACTCAGAGAAGAGGGGAAGCAAAGCTGAGTGTTTTTGATGGATGCGGGAGAAGCCTGGAAAGAATTCTCCAAAGTAGTCGTCAAATCAAGGGACATTCAATGTGAAAAAGAAGCTAAGACAGAAGGGCCAGCAATCCAGACTGGAGCTGAACCAATGAGTAGATTTTGTATTCATGGATACTATTTGAATATCTGAATAGTATCCACAACCAAAATAGATATTTGCACATAGGGTTGCTTGCTTGTTCAACTATTTTGTTACTCTGATGACTTCATTTTGGCTTCCACTCATGTGAGTAGTACTAATTAAAGCTGAAATAAATAAATAAATATTGTATTATTAACAACAACAACAACAACAACAACGCTCCCCCAACTACAAATTATGCTCGGAATGCTTCACCATATAAAACAAATCTGATAAAATGGCATAAAATCCATTAAATGAAATCCATTTTAATTTTTTTTTAAAAAAAATGTAAAGGAGGAGGAGAAGAGGCTAAAAATCTGAAAAACCTATAACACCCATCACATTTATTCAACTCAACCAAAAAGGCCAAGCAGAAAATAACCCATTTCTGTACCCCCAGGCACCCATTTGTATTAGTTACATTAGTTACATCTGGGTTTTCAGTTTTTTGGTTCAACATTTCGGTTGTTTCAATATTTCAGTTATATTGTTTTGGCAATATTAGCACATGCACAACTGCTGAAAATGATGGCACCAAAATACTGAAATTACAAAAAACAAACAAACCTGAAGCCAAAATCCAAAATAACCAAAGTGGAATACGTCCAAATAATGGATGTGAATATTCATCCCGACAAAACTAGACAATTCTCCTTTTCAGCAAAAACTACCGGCTTTTTGCAATGGTTTGTTTGGTTTCCTGACAGTGTGTGTGCGTGCGCGCGTATGTGTGCGTGTGCGTGTGTGTAAGTAATTTGGTTTTTGTTGTTGTTTTTTTGCCCTGTTTTGGGATGTTTTTGTCATTGGATTTTTGGGGGGAGATTTTGTCACTTTTGGATGACAAAAATGCCGGAAATCCTGAATGCGGCAAATGAATGAAATGTGTCCCAAACATGAACATTCCAGCAAGATTCCCAAACCGATGAGAATTCCCATCAATTCAGGAACAAACGATGTGTCTGATTGCCCAAATGTTTCAGGGGTCAAAGAGGAAGGGCACGATTTCGCCATCAGCCTGCAGTGGCTTTTTGGACAGTTAATTTCTTCATATCCAAAGGCTGGGGGGAGGGGAGGGGCAGCCCTTCCAGCTGGAACAGGTAAATAACTGGGCCCCTCCCTGGAAGCTAGAGAGAGTTTATCAATGCATAGGTCAGTCATTCATAAATCCATGGCTAGTGCAATCTTCACTCCTGTCAATTCCCCCCACATTGTAGGGACACTGCTAGTTCCTCGCTAGCTTAACTCAAACTGTGAAAGCATTGCAGGTTCCCCTGCTGGGAGAGAAGTGAGTGTGTCTGTTACCTTGACAAACAACTTGCTGCCACAGGAGTTCTGACTGAAGCCAGCCGGGGTGCAGTAGACAGACATGGACTTTCGATCGCGGGAGAACTCCAGTGTGAATTCTTTCTTCATCAGCTGTTTGATCACCTGTAGTGAGACAGACAACTGGGTTCACCAGGGGGTGCAGTTAGCTCGGCCGAATGCAGAGAAGAGAGGATGGCTTGGCCAACTGAGGCCTCACATATCCAAGTGGCCTTGTGAGTCAACATATTATGAGAATCAAAGACACATGCTAGCTCGGGAGGTATGAGAAAGGTCAAAGTGAGGCTCGTCCTGTAATTTCAGTAACAAAAAGAGCTATGGTGCCACAGCAGACACTTGCATATCTGAACCCTATAAACCCCCATACTTTAGCATTTTAAACCCCTACTGTGTTCCCACCCTGTACTAGTGCCCAAGCTGGTGGGGCCCAGATTCTCCAGGTGCAGTCTGTACCTAGCCAGAGCTATTGATTTGCACCAACAGCTGATCAGCAGTAATTGGTAGTCAGCTCATCACAGGTCTCTCCCCACAAACCAAGTTGGAGCCGACGTTCGTGCAGGCAGACAGGAAAGGTACCCCTCAATATCGTTAGCCCCCACTGGGGAGAGACACCTGCAATTCCAGGTGTTCTAGGCAGGGTTGGGAAACCTCCGATCCATGGGTTAAATCTAACCCCTTTCCAATTCCTCAATCTGAACCTTGGCAAACAAAGGGTTTTTTCAGACATGACGGGGCCGATTGGCCCCAGCACGGAAACACCCCTTTGATTCTCCACCGGGGCCACTGCATCACGGGCTAACAGACGTGGTGGCCGATCCCGGCAGGGAATCTGGGGAGGGGGCGGGGCTGCACGGCGCAACGCGCAGCCACACAGCTCTGCCCCCCAACTAGCCCGCCCTCCCACAGACGGGCAGGCGCTGTGGCCAATCCGGCCGCTGTGCCCGCCCGCCCCGGGAAATTGACCACGACCCAGAATCGGCGGCGAGCACATCCGCCAATTCCGGGCCGTGGTCAGCAGCCAGATGTGACGTTGACACGCTCAGCCACGGGGATTTCCCTGTGGTTGAGCGTGTCAACGTCACGTCTGGTCAGTGTTACGCCGGGTGGTCACCCCCGTGAATCACGGGGTGGAATCAGATTTACCACGCTTCCGGCCCTCCTCCTGTGAGGAGGGCCGGAAGCGTGGTAAATCTGATTCCCCCCCGTGATTCACGGGGGTGAATATCTGGTGACCAGATGTTACGAGATCACGCTCCCCATATGGGAATTGACCGTAGTTGAGCGTGATCTAGTAACATCTTAAAATACCCAAACTCACCACTTGTTCCTTAATCTGGGTCTGCCTTGCCCTGGAGCCATGCATTGACACAGCTGCCGATTCCCCTGCAATTCATAGTCCACCCCTTGCACTGGGGATGGAGAACAAGGGATCATCAAGGAACACAAGGAGTGGTAAAGATTTCATATGACATGCCGTTCCTCGTTCATAGAGTGTTGTGTGAATGAGCCCTTAGGGTGTGATTCAAGTCAATGGGGGTCTTTCCACTGACATCAATCAGTGCTGGATCAGACCCTTATCAAGCCAAGTCCTCCTCCCCTCCCTTCATCTATGCGAATGCCCCACATTTTTCCCAACTAATTTTATTCACGGGTAGGTTTTGTAGCAGTCTGGAATTTAACACACAGCACGTCACCTTTGTATTAAAACCACTTGAACCAAAAGCATCTTGTACAAATAATGGTCTCTCTTACATCGACTTCCAGAAAGCAAAGCGAAAGATCCACCTCATTTGAAATCCGAGTGCATGGTTCGTGCTCCCCTATACACGTCAACTGTGCTAAGGGGAAGGTTTTACTTAAAAAAAAAATTTTTTAGCTACAACCAATCTGATTGCATTTGCTACTTTAAATAATTCAAGCAGCCAAGATGTCAGCAAAGAAGTTGCCGAGCCTCATTAGATCCACCCTTGAGCGATCGTCAAAGATTTATGAATGTTCCCACTAGAGTATTACGCCGGCCAAAACTGAGGAGCAACTCAGCATTGGACAAACTGATTCCAATCACATTAAAAAACCATGGCAAGAGCTATTCATTGAATAGAATTTTGTGGAAAGGTTGAAGATCTGACCCACGAATGTCACCGGATTGGCTAAAAGGGACCACTTTGCTGCTTGGATTTATTGTCCGGTGGGAATCCTTTGTAGGGAGGGGGGCTGCTAGGTTCTTTTTTAAGGAGGGAAAGGAGGGTTGTAGCTGGCCATTATTTGCAAACGTCATCCGGATAATCAGAGTCGTACATAAAGCTTTTTGCATGGGCATTTGGAATTGTGATTTAAATAAGTTCAAGAAGCATTGGAGCCAAGGACCTAGCTATAATTGGCGAACAGGCAGTGCGGCTACACCAGAGCCCACAAGCCTGGTGGACCTACATTACCTGGGGCAGCTTTGTTCCCTGCCAGTCAGAAAGGAAGGGGCGGGGACATTCCATCTTGTGCATCAGGGCCCATTCCAACCTAGCGACACCTCTGGTTGGAATAAAGCCACACCACTTTATCAGTAAAAGTCAAATAAAATTCCCAAATCCCAAGGATTTAAAAAAAAAAATTAAAAAAAATTCTTTTCCACTTTCACAAAGCCCATTACCACTCTGGCACCCAGAGACAGTAGCTATGCTCCTATGGAGTAGGTCAGCACCACTGACTCCATTTCACAGATAAGGAACACAGCCAAAGAGACCTTATGTGACTTGCCCCAAGGTTACACGAGGAGTCTGTGGGGAAGGCCGGAAATTTAACCAAGCGCTTCCATGTCCCAAGCTAAGTGGCTTAACCACTGAGCCATCCTTGCTCTCTAGGCTTGTCTCTTAAATCCACTCCTTTATAATCACTCCCTCCATCTGATTTCACTCATTCAAATTCATGGGCAACAGCATCAATAGCAAATAGAGGGAAAGTGCCCTTGCCCGTACAGTCATTTCAAATGTTGTATTAAATAATTTGTGCAAATACCAAATTTGATAAATTTGGTCTAATTGCTTGGTTTCCAATGAAGACCAAACAAAGCACTATTATATAAAGCCTTATATAGCTTGGACTATTCTACAGCTCTGGAACGCTCTTCCCCAAAGTCCACGCATTTTCTAGAAGTAATGTAAGACCTATTTGTTTGGCAGGTGGGGATAGGGTCCGGGGAGTTGTTTTTAAATGGCAAATTTTTATATTTTTACATTTTATATTCTGTGTGCAAGGGTTTTATTTTATGTACGTACGTAATTTATATTGTTACCTGCCCTGAGCCATTGAGTGGGTTAAAATATAAGTAAGTAATAAAAATAAATATTTGCTTCCCTCAACACCATCCTCTCCTCCCGTGCTAACCTTCAGGGAGGAATTAGCAGACAGGTATAAAGCAATTGGGGAATCCCACTCCACCCCAGCTTAATAATAATATTTTTTTATTTAGCACCCCCCGCCACTCAGAACACTTCACAAAGAACTAATTAACACAACTTTTTAAACCTCACAACAACCCTGTGAGATAGGTTGGGTTGAGAGTATATTGTGACTGGCCCAAAGTCACCCAGTAAGTTTCTGGCTAAGGCAAGACTTGAACTGGGACCTCCCCACTACCACCCAGCCCAGATACTGCTCACTTAGCCACTACACTACACCACACTCCCTGTTTAAATAAGCTTTACCCTTCCTGCTACTCACAGAATTGCAGGCATTGGCTCTTTCCACCTTGGAGAGATTGCTGGTATCTGTGTTGAAGACATTCATCTTTTCCACCAGGCAAGTTAGCGCCGTTTCAGTTGCTTCTCCCACCTTCTCGTAGACTTTTTTTGACTGGCCAGCAGGAAGGAAGGAACAAATGTTTAGTTGCAAAGGGAAATAATCATCCTCACTCTGCTGTCTTAGGGGCCAGGATGGCTGGACTTGTTACATCATAGAGCGTGAGACTCCAGCAGCATTTACTCATACAAAAAGTTTATAACCGGAGCACAACCCAAATGAAAATTTAATTAACTACAAACAAATAAAAATATCTGTACAGCAGACAATGTTTTTGGAAAGGAGGCGATAGATTTTTCTCACTCAAAAGCAACATCAGTGTCATCTTTATTCGGTCCTCTTTATTCAGAAATTCAGTGTGCACTGCAGACAGATCATTTCAACAACAAAAGACTGAGTGAAATGTTCAATTAGGACTACATGCCTTTGGTATTTAGTAGAGCTGAAACCAAGAGAGGTTTTGGTGTTTGTGAATATTATTTGCATTTCTAAATATCTGCAAAGTATCTGGAAAATTGTTTGCCCCCAGCTAAAGATGGGGAACCTCAGCTCTGGGGGCCAGATACAGTGCATGGCCTTTTGTTATATGGCCCTGCCCTTTCCAAGGATCCAGTCTACAGATCCAGCTCCTATGGGTTCATCTCAGCCCCTTCTGCATTCAACACACACACCCTCATCTTCACTTCTTTCCCCTGACAACTCCTGCAGCCCATCTGCTCCTTACCAGAGTGTCCTCTCAACACGCTCTCTTTTCCTACTAGTGATTTTTTTTGGCGATTTCTGAACAATTCTACCATAGGAAACCCTGAGGTGATCTATGTTGGAAATACACTCCTTTGGTTGCATCCCCCCCATAAGCACCTCATCCTGTTTGTTTGCTAGAAACACCAGGAGTAGACAGACAGATCAGGGAACCCTTCCCCCATCCTATCTGTCCTACTCCTGCCTGCTTATTGATGATTAGCTACTCACACTCCTCTGTAAACTCTGCATTGGGCAAACGGATGCAGTGATCTCACAGTCCTTGCATGTCCAACAATCTATGGCAGGGCAGGGGCAGCTCAAGTCTGGAAGCTCACAGGGTAGGGGAGAGGATTGACATGATGTCCAAATGCTGCTGCAGGGATTGACAGTGATCTCCAGAAAACAGGAGGTGTAGGGGGATATCCACTGAGCTGGAGAAGCTGTGAATTTGGATCACAACGCTCATTCTCATAGTTTCCTATCACCTCACGGGAGAGAGAGAAAGAGTGAGCGTGCAGAATTCAGACCCCAAAGTTCCATCCCCTCTCTCTCGAGGGGTGGGGGGGACTCTGGGGACTAAATTCCACTGTCCCTCTTTCAGGAGTCAAAGAGGGACTGTCCCTCCTAAATAGGGACTGTTGGGAAGTATGTCTTTCTGACATGGCCCTGCTCCCTGTAAGCATGTTGTGATGTCACAGACTTTCAAAGGGGGTGTGGCCATGTCAGAAAGAGGTAAGAGAGTGCCTTTGCCCCTTCCCCTTTCAGGATTAACACTTCTGGGATGGTGGTAAGACCCTAACCAGGAGAAGTTTACAATTGGAACATAGGAAAGATCTATCCAGCAGGCTCACCTCATTATAATCCAGCGAGGAATCATTGCAGAAGGCACAGATAGTGGCTAACTCCACCAGGCCATCATACTGTGAGCACTGAACCGGTTTGTCATTCTTCAGGCTGCAATTAAAGACACCCAACTTCATCAGTGCAAAAACAACAGTCATAGTTCCCGTTTTGAGAGATGGAGGCTAGCTTAAGAGCCAAAGCACAGCTCAGAGTCAAGCTCAATTAAAGCTTCAGAAGCAACGTGAGTCAAGGACGATGACCCCTTTTATCAATAAAACAGAAGATTATTCGGACCATCTAAGGCTCAGCTGCTGTTCACCTAGCCTGCTGATCTCTTCTGAAAATCTCATCCTGATCCTGGGTGCTGAACATTACAAAATCTGGCCCTGAGCAAGTTTAAGTAAATTTAAACTAGAACCAAGATCTTCCAGCTCTCAAGCCTGGGTGGAATCATGCTTTCCTTTCCCACCTCAGTTACAAATTAAAGCTAAAATAAATCTTTAGACATGTCATATTGGATGTCACAAGAATTGCTATCGGTGCAGTGGCTGAGTGGCTAAGACACAGCTCCCTCCCTGAGTGTCATGGGTTCAAATCCCAGTTATGCTCATACCAGATGGCCATCTCTAGGTCATGAAGCTATGAATGGGAACCCGACTCAATGGGTTGGGCAAAGGCAGGACATAGTCCTGTGGCTAACACTGCTTTTGTGCCACAGAACCTAGCATGCTGTAACACTACAATGGTTTGGGTGAGTCAAACTGACTCTGCTATAGGGCTGAGGAACATGACAACATCTGCTGAACATAACACCAGTATGGAAAAGAAATACGAGTGGGCACTTACTTGCTAGTTAATTCAACACTTAGCGAGTGTTGAATTAAACCTAAAAGAGATTGCCCTGTTCATATCTGTGGAAATTATCCACACTGTGGAAATCTGACCCATTTTCATGATGGTGCTCTGTTATTTTGGTTTGGTAACTCTCCTTACTTCATTATTTTGGTCATGTATTTCATTTTGGTCTTAACTCTTCCCTGACATGGCCCTGTGGGGCACTAAGACATCACAATGTTTCATGGTGGGAGAAGGGGACACCCCTGTTGCATTGTGTCAGACTGAGACCTAGGACACTTTCACACGTTACATAGTTTTGCTGTTATTTCAAACTCCCGCATGTTCTATGTATATGGAAATGGCTTCACCCACACATTTCCGGTGAGATGTGCTTGTCCCCCCCCCCACCATTACCGGGTTACCAAATCCAGCTTTTCCTAGGTTGCATGTTGAAATAGCCACAAATTATAAATATGGGAAAGCATGAAAATATGCACATTTGAAAAGTGTGCCTAGTTGTGCACATGGGAATGGAGAAATGTGCCTGAATTGGCGGATCAGTCCTCAGTCAGTCATTTTCTGCCAGCATGGGGAGGGGAGGAGGGGTTCTTTACGGATGGGGATATCAGGGGTTGGCGGGGTCCAGGCTGGGTTTCTGCCCTGGGCCACGCTCTAACCCTCCTGGTTGAGTTTCCCGATCCCTGACTCGCTGGCTGGGCTTTACTCCAGTGGCTTCTCCGTGCTCTGCTGCTGTATGTCTTGGCGGCATTTTAGTCCAGCGGCTTCTTGTTTATTTCATCCCTGGCTCCCAACTAGCACTGCCCGGGCTCTCTAGTGCTCCCTCCAGGAGCTTCCTGCTGGCCTCCGTGTTATAAGAACGTGGGAATGGCTATTTGCGCATAAATAAATTTGTACCTATTATTAATTATGTGCAGATGTGTAATGTGGGAATGGCATGGGGGGGGGTAAAATTTAAAAGCACTTTTACAAATCTGCAGAAGAAAAATAAAGCATGTTTTGGGGTAACGTAAGAAAGTGTCCCTAGTCTCCATTGCCTTTGCTCAAGTTTGTAGACCCTGATCCAAGTCAATGAAAATCTTCTCTACTGTCTTTAGCAGAATTTTGTTCAGGCTCATGGGGGGCGGGTGGGTGGGGGGAATTGAAGCGAAAGGGATATTAAAAGGTGGGGGGAAACAGTGGCATAATCGAAGCGATGAAGACAGGGGTTTGGGAAGATGCAAAGATTCAGTATCCCAGGAAGTTTTATTTCTGCCTGTGTCTGGTACAGCCGAGATTGAACAGGAAACTCCAGCCTTCTACCCCAGTCAATTCCTTGGAGCCAAACAGTACCTAGAAGAACAATTTCAGAAGGATGGAGGAAGAGAATAACAACTGCTCTCAATTAGCTGTTCCTAAGCGAGAGACAAACTGTACCCTTTGAAGAGACATTAACAAATGGCTCAGTGGAAGTGTTGCTGCGATAGGAAGTCACTTTGGCTAATTAGAAGATCGCTGGAGTCTACCCCGACCCAAACAAATTTTTTTTAAGAGGTTTTGAGAAAAAAAGTTTGAGTAAGCCAAGTGCAAGGAGAGTTAAAACATTTTTGCATTCAGTCCAAACAGCTTTATATCCCAATTACAGCAAACCTTTATGGGATGTCTCTTGTCCTAGAGGAGCCCACAGCATTTTACGAACTCTACGTAGCAGGAATCACTCCACCCACCCACCCCACACACACAGAGTACCTAAAGCGCAGCCGTGGAGCTCAGCAACTGATTAACGATGCTGAGCAGCACTTTGGGACAGGAAATGAAGGAGAATTTTTATCCGAGGTAAATGAAAGGTAGAATGCATATATTCCTGTCTCTCCCTACGTTCCCCTTGTCTGTCCTAGACTGTACGCTCCTTGGGGCAGGGACCTGTCTCTAATCATGACTGTTCACAGCCAGGCACCTTGCTGGTATTATAGGAGTAATAAAAACAATACTACAAGGGTTGGATCCAGGCCTGCGCAGTCTGTGTGACTGCAGAGGGCCACACATGTAGAGGGGCCCCACAGTCCACCCTGCCCGAAGACACGGGGTCCATGAATAAACTTGATATCACAACATGAGTGCAGGAAGCGTTAATGTAGAATATGAGCCAATGATTCTAAAAAGGGGGAGAACCCTTGCCTATAGAGGGGCCAAGGCAATTCACAACCCCTCGCCCTCAAAACATCTGGACCCTGTAAGTAAACTAGAAATGACAGCACATTTGTAACATGCCAAGCTCTGGTCCCAGTTGCCCACTTGTGATTGTTCCCATGTCACAGCAGCTACACACAGGTTCTTCCCTTGCATGATGGGACTGAAAGCTCTGCGTGGGGCTAGTGAGTGGCCAGCACGTATCAGGGGCTAAGAGATGTTACATTAGCTGTCACACCTGGAACTCACGTCTAACGTAACATCGGATCTCACACACACACGAGCAAGATGGCAACAGCTTTCAGACGCTCCCAAACAGAGAGGTGAATGAGAGAGTAACTGTTAAGCTCCCAGATCTCTTTGTGCTTATGTTATTTAATGGTATGACACCACGAATGAGAATCTAACCCGAAGAGCAGAAACGCATCGATCGCATCCTGGAACAAATCGCTATCTAAGGAGCCAAGTGCCATTTCTCATTTGTTTGCCTGGCCCGACACATTATGGTTAGGAGAGCGCATCGGGAGGAGGAGACCAGGAACTTTATTCTATCTGAGCTAGAGGCAACTACAGATTAGGGCTGTCTAAATTCAGTTGATGGTCTCCAAGCTGGAAAAATATTTTACCAGGTGTTTATTAGTTTATTCCACTGCTAGTTCCCAATGAAAAGAACTGTTTGGAGTCCTCATTTATAGCACTGGAGGGGAAAGCAGGTAAAGGCCAGGATCGTCGGAAAAAACGGTTTGAATGCAGCGCGACGGAGAGACAGGGCCCAGCCAGCCACAATGGGGACACCAAACCTCTGCTCAGAGAAGGAAGAATCACGCTGAGTATGAAGTGGACTTTTATTTATTTATTTATTAAAACATTTGCTATCCCACCCCTCCTGCTAAAGGCAGCTGGGGGCAGCTTACAATAATATAAAAATACAAAAATACATGTATCAAAAACACACAAACAACATAAACATAAAACATCTAAAAAGGGGGGAGAAGAGAAGAAAACAAAGTGAGAAAACATCCCTCCCCGGGAAAAGAGGAGGGAGGAAATAAATACCCCACCCGTACCACTCCCCATAAAAATAAAAACCCTCCCTCGCCAAAGGACTGGCCTTTTAAAACCAGGAAAAGGACTATTTTATTATTTATTTAGGTTTATAAAAAAATTTAAAAAACCAAAAAAAAAACCTGAACCCTTCCCTGAAGGCTGAGAAGGGTTTACATCATAAAATACAGCTAAATAGACATGTCAAAAATATAGAAAAATAAAATGCACAAAAATATGAAGTATATAAGATACCTAGAAAAAGTTAAAACCACTCCCCAAAATCTATCCCCACCTTCTAAAGCCCCCAATACACCTACATAGTGTACTGGAACTCCGTTCCCTCGGAAGCTCACCTGAGCCCTAGTTTGAATGTCTTCCGAAGGCAGCGTAAGACCTTTTTATTTGGCCGGGCATTCAATGGGCAGGGGCGTGGGAGAGGAGGCAAGGGGAGTGTTTTTAGTTTTAGGCCCTTTTTACACAGGCCACAGCTGCATGGGTGTGTGTGTGTGTGTGTGTGTGTGTGTGTGTGTGTGTGTGTGTGTGTGCGCGCGCGCATGTTGCAGCATTGGCGGCACGTGGGTGGCGGTGCACACGGGTGCACCCCTACACATCCCCACACACGGAGCAAGCTCCATTTTCCCCATTTGCTCCTTGCGTGGGGATGCGGGTGTGTGTGTGTGTGTGTGTGTGTGTGAATGGGAATGCATGTTTTGCGGGGGCGCGCATGCACCCCCAATCACTGGCCGCGGGATTTACAAGAGACGGTACCACTCTTGGTGGGCTTGAGTGGGACCATCTTGTATAAAAAGGGCTTTACAAGGCTTTAATTATGTATTTTATATTTGTATTTTATGCATTTATTGTAAGCTGCCCTGAGCCTCAGGGGATAGGGTGGGATATAAATCTAAATAAATAAATAAATAAAATAAAATAAAGCTCAGGCTTTGGCAAACTTTCAAGGGAAGGGAGAATTTAGCAACTGATATTTACAGGGCCACAGAAAATTGGAAAGAACATTTCCAATAGAAATTAGAACTAGAAACAATTGTGACAAGCAAGTGTGGTCAGTTTTTCAAGTATTCCATTTCAGGTTTTTTGTTGTTCTGGGTCAAGTATTTCGGCCATTTTGGTTGCGTCAGTGTCAATTGCACATGTGCAAACGCTGCTGAAATCACTCAACCGAAATAAAAAACAAACACTGAAACAACAAAAGTGGGGGAAAACAAAACAGGTACCCAACGGAATAGCCAAATGGTAGTGGTTATTACATAAACCACCATTTTGGTTTGAGCCGTGCAAACTCAATGGATTTACCTGTTGTTACCAGTTGTGGTGCCCGCAGCCAGGCTTAATGGAATGTTGGTTCTAGCCAATGAGAAAGAAGAATGTTAAAAAAAGGGGGACCGTTGTGGGGAACCGTTAGAAGAGGAAGACGAAAGAGGCTGTCGAGACAAGCCTCAGGAGGCTCTTCTCCGAAGGGAGCAGAGACAGACCATGTGGAATTACAAATTTGGGTTGCTAGATGAATGAAAATACGAGGATTTACAATTAACCGGACGGTTATCCTCAGCTGAACTTGGAAAACATGACTACACCAGAGCAGAAACCTGCACACAGTAGTATCATCTGTCAAGATTGTCAGTCAATACAGAAATGGCAGGACTTGAAACTTAAGAAAACCCAAGTGGACCAGGCTGAGCGTGAATTGTTGATGGAGTAAAGGTGGGAGAGATTTCAGAGTGGTCTGAGTGGTTTAATAATTCAAGCTCATTGGTAAAGGAATAAAGTAATTTAAGTATAAGAGTTAGATTACAGTCAGTAAATAGTTTACAGAGATAGATAACTGTTAATTCATAAATGTACGTTGATTATGATTGTTCATTATTAGGCAATAAAATAGTTTAATGTGTTTAACCTCGGCATAAATGGGGTAGTTGGTCTCGACTCCTCCGTTGGACTGCTGCCTCCCCTCGCCTCAGTGTTTGTGAACCTAACTGGTCCTGACACAGTTACCCGTTTCAACTCCACAACTGGCAATGTTGAGCCTAAAGAAGAGACTGAGGGGAACATTCTTCTCTCATTCACCCTGGTTCGGTTCACACGGTTTGCACCTCCATATAAATCTGTTCAGCTACAGCAGGGTGAAATTGCTGTGACTGTGAGAACAATCGGGTCTGTGCATCCAACTGCTTAGACACCGGAAGGAAGAGAACAGGCCATCTGGGAAGGAACGTGTTCCAGATGCTGTAATGAGAGTGTCAGAAAATCGGTTTGGGGAACAGGGACCAGAGGTTATACAAAAACACAGAGTGTTTTTTCAGAACTGCAGAAAAAAATCTTGATGTTTTCTACATCCACCGTGTGGTACAAATGAGTGGCACTGGGCTCTGCTCCCTCCCGACCGTCAAATTCCTCCTAAAAATTTACTTCTGTCATGCCTTCTGAAGCTCCCCCTCCCACCCCCTGATTGCTCCTTTATACTTCTCTCTAGACTGTCATCCTTCAAGATCCCACTCATCCCCTTGTAGCACTAACCACGCATGCATCTGCAACTTCTCAGTTTCATGAATGTATCCGTGTCTCACCTCCCTTGTCTATCTTGTATTGTAAGCCCCTTTCTATTCATGGCTGCTCAGCAACAAGTACATTGCTGGTGCTATATAAACAACGACTCTCAGCGTCAGCATAATAACCGCTGGGTTGGAAAGTTTGTCCTGGAGGAATGTATTATTATTATTCTTACTTCTATAGCACCAGCAACGTACCTGGCATGGTACAATCATTAATTAGTGAGAGGTCCCTACCCTCAAGGGGCATACTATCTAGGAGAGAAAAGAGGGCAGGCAAGGAGTAGGGGTACAAAGGGAGAGATATTGGGTGCAGCCACACGATGCACCTACCTCTTCTCTTCTCTCTCTACACTTCTTCCCTTGGTGCTCTGATCTCCTCCCATGGCTTTCAGTACCATCTTTATGCTGAGGATTCTCAGATCTACCTCTCTGTACCGGAACTCTGACACAGAATGCAGTCCCAGATCTCAGCCTGCCTGTCTGACATCACTGCCTGGATGTCTCACCGCCACCTTAAACTTAACTTGGCCAAGACAGAAGTTCTTATCTTTCCTCCTAAACCCACTTCTCCATCTCTGTAGAGAACTCTGTCATCTTCTCAGTCCCCTCAGCCCGCAACTTTGGGGTCATCTTTGACTCCTCCGCTCGCTGCCAAAACTTGTCGTTTCTTTCTCTATAATATTGCCAAAATCCGTCCCTTCCTGTCTGAACACACTGCTGAAACCCTAATCCATTCTCTCATCCCATCCCTCTTGGACTACTGCATCCTGCTTCTCACAGGTCTCCCACTGAGCCACTTATCTCCACTACAGTCTATTCAAAATTGAGCTCCGAGACTCGCCTTCCTTGCACGCTGTTACGACCATGTGACCCCTCTTCTCAAATCACTACACTGGCTCCCCATCTGCTTCTGCATACAATTCAAGGTTCCTCATCTCACCTACAAGTGTCTTCACTCTGCAGCTCCTCAGTACCTCTCCTCTCTTATCTTCCCCTACGCTCTGTTGCGCCGTTCATCAGGCAAGTTGCTCTTATTTGTGCCCTTCTCCTCCATCACCAACTCCTGACTCCACGCTTTCCACCTTGCCGCACCATACGATTGGAATAAACTTCCTGAGGGGATGCGTCAGGCCGTCTCCCTGTCCATATTCAAGTCCCGCCTAAAGGCCCACTTCTTCAAGATCACTTTTAAATCTGGAACCCAAGCCCTATCCTTGTGGATTTCAACCATGTTAACAGAAATAAATAAACTTACTGAATACCTGCATCCTGTAGTCCATTATTCATAAGAAGACTGTTATTTGTAGTGGTTTATGTCTTTGTGTCTCGATCAGACTGCAAGCTCCATGGAGCATGGACTGTCTTTATGTTATGTGTATCTGTACAGCGCTGCAACTACTAGTAGTAGTAGAAATACTGCAGCTTGGACAGCCTTACTATGTGAAGCAGTACATCGTGTACCTGGTGGCTGCCAGATATTCACCCCACTGCGGGTCAGGGGTGGCAGCTGGCTGTTGCTCATGCGCCTGGTCCTTGTCTGCTCTGCTGTGCAGCAAGGTCTGTGGCATGGGGTTCTGAGCGTCATGGCCAGGGCGGGTTAGTGGGAAGGCTGGGTGAGCAGTGGGGCAGGGTGCCCGCTCATGTGCCTGGTGCCTCGGCCCACCACAGGGTGTGGCAGACAGCCGCTGTCTGTCCTGCTCCCCCACCCTGTCTCCGAAGTGTGACGGCAGCGATTACCTGCCATGGGGTGTGTGGGGATCGACCCCTCCACAACTTGTGTGGAGGCACCCAGGGATACATTCATTACATTGAGAAGGCACAGCTTTAGTTACACGGGAGAGCGGAGGACCCTGAGCGAAGAATGGGCGAGGGAGCATAGGTTACGCATCTGTGGGGATGAGGAGCTAGGGAAAGCTAGCTTCCTAATGGAAGCGGTAGGTTTTCAGGGCGGATTTGGAGGTTGGGAGGGAAGGGATTTTATCCAAGGAGCAGTAGGAGTGTTGAGAAGTGGTTACATTTAATGACCTGTGTGATATTAACTGGTTTTTCCAAGTTCAATATATTGGCAGAATGTGCCTAGTAGGGGAGAGGGTAATAGAAGACAAAGAGGCCCCCAAAAAATCAGCCAGCTCAAAGTGAGGTCTCTTATCCTCTCAGATTTGGACTCAAGCAAGAACACAAATCGGTATTGGCTAAGCGGGTCAACAGATCCACAGGAGCAGATCCTTAACCAATGTAAATTGCCGGAAGCCAATGAGACTACACTGATTTACACTAGTGAAGGGGTCAGCCCATCATTTCTATAGAACTGTCCATCCAAGAACGTCAATGAAGATACTTGGAGACTGAAAAATCTTCTCCCTGATGAGAAGACCTGCTTTCTGTGACCCCTTTCCAACCCTGCTTCCCAAAGGAGATGCCCAACCCCTGCCTCTGCACTTTTGAAGCCCTGCTCAGAAATACAAAGAAGTGATTTGCTTCAGAGAACACTTCCCAAAGTTTTGCTCTGAGCCCGGTGCATATTGGGACAGAGCTGTTAAGAGCTTAGCCAACACCATGTGAAAGAAATGTATATAACCTTGATTCATAGAGCTCTCCATTAACCTCAGCTACAGCATACCTCAGGGAAACCTAAGCTAACAGCAGGGTCACGTTTCCAAACAGGCCTTCTCCTGCAGGCAGCTTATTGCGCATGAGGAGAGCAAAAGAATTTGCTAAACCCCATTTAACACCTCTTAATTTAGGAACAAGCTGGCAGAGAAGCCCGCCTTCAGCTCAGAGAGACAGAGCAGATCAGTCTGACAGCAGTACGGTTGCCCAGCGTGATGAAATGCTGGATGACTCGCCAGGTGCAGATTCTGGGAACACCAACGCAAACGGTTCAGGTGTTCCAACAGGCAAGTTGCTCTAGCATCCACTGCGCTTAGCTGGGAGCCATTCTTTCCTCAATGAAGAGCAGACAGAACTAGGATGGTGAACGACAAGGAGGCTGCTCCACGCAGAGTCCTGTGTGGGCCCCAAACCTGGACCAAACCCGACTGCATCAGGACCGACCTGAGCCTGGCCTCAACAGAGTCAGGCTCTTTGTCCCCAGATGCTTCATGAGGTGACGCAATGGAGTGCCATGATGACCAAATACCAAAAAACCAAAACAGGTACCCAACAAAGCCCAAACGGTAGTGTCTATCGTACAAACCACAAACCTCCAAAGCCAATGGAGTGCCATGATGCCCCAGTGCTCCGCAGAGATGGGGCCATATCAGGAAAGAGACAGGAGACTTCAATCCCACAGTCAACCTTAAGCAGGGCCAGTAGGGGCCATGGCAAGGGCCCTGCGGTTGGAGGGGGGAGTTCTCAGCAAGGCTAGTCCTGGTAGCCTCAGTTCCCGTGTTCCCGAGGCCCTGGGATGGGCTATTTCTGCAGGCCCTCTCCCCACCTGGGACTCCCAGCCCCCAGGGTGGCTGCTTCCTGTGGGTTCCTGCCCCCATCGCCTCACCTACTAGGGTGGAGGAGCAGAGCCCTGCAGGAAGGAGTTAAAGGGGTAGGGCTATGGAGGGTGGGGCCATTTTATTTTTGCCCCGGGCTCTGCAAATTTTAAAAGGCCAGTCCTGCTTAACCCTGCCTCTTTTCTGATGTAGCCCCACCCCCGTGGAACACCATGACACTCCATTAAGGCGTTCCACTGTCCTATTCCTGATGTACCTCCCAACCCTAGGGGAGATCTGTGCAATCATAGCACTTGGTGTGGGAAGATTCTTCTTGGACACAGGGGAGCCTGGCCCAGCCCAAGTCAGAGGGTCGTGAGCTGGGAGGGCTCCTGAACTGCACCGAGCCCAATGGGACACACACACACACCCGACACTAGAGGCTTGGCTATTAGGTACTTGGATATCATGACAAAGGAAGTTTGAGCTGGCAGGGGGCATAGCTCAAGTGGTAAGAGCGTGTGCTTTGCATGTATAAGATCCCAGGTTCAATCCCCAGCATCTCCACCTCAGGACCCCTGGCAGCATGCCCGGGGGAGGCCCCCGCTGGGGGCCTGGAGGGCTCCCAGGTAGCACACCGGGATGACCCCTGCTGGAGACCCTGGAGGAGCTGGATTTGGACCCGAATTTGAAACTCCTGCTGCTGTGTCAGGTTGTGACAATACTGGGCTAAGATGGACCATTGGTCTGACTCAGTTAGGCAGTTTAGTTTCATTTAAGTTAGGCCTGTACCAGAGATCTGCTTAGATCAGAAATTTGGGCCCAAGTCTACAATACAATCTTTATTAATAGTTTAACCACTTGGTTATCACAAATACAAAATTTCATTAACAGCACATGGGTCCAAGTCTGAATGCACTGGGGCCAACCAAAGCCCACAATGAATGCAGCTGGGCTTTTGTGAGCTGGAACATCATATGGGACCATGCCAGAGGGGATGGGGCAATGGGGACGCCCTGCCCTCTTTCTGATATAACCCTGCTCCCCCCACTATGGAACACCACGATATGATGCTTGGCAGGAGCCGGGCCATGATAGAACGGAAGCAGAAAAGTCCCAATAGGGACTGTCTCCCTGGGCCAGCGCTCCTCGCAAGAGGCAGAGCCACAGCCTCCAGAGTAGTGGGGCAGGGCTCCTCAGAAAACACCTGCCCCCAGCAGCTGCCCTTGCGAGCGGTGACGGTGCTCTCTGTCTCTCCATCGCAAAAGCAAAGGATTGGAGTCTTGCTGCTGTAACTGAGGCTCCTGCTGGTCTCCTCTCTCATTGTGCCTGGGACCCTAAGCCAAGTGGCAGTGAGGGGGCATTGGTGGGAGGCTCAGGTGTGGCGACGGGACTCCGCACTACTGCGGGGGGCGGTGCTGCCTTGCAGGACTCTGTCCCATCCCCTGTCCCAGCAGGAGCCCTGATTTCAATTGGGACTCAGCCTGGAGCCTCTCAGTCCAGACCAAGAGAGATGGCAATCCTGACCCAGCTTAGAAGAAAACAAACCCAGTGGTGCCCTGCCCAACTGCACCAGGTACTCACACTTGGCCCTCAGGGGTATAGGTGGATCCAGTGATAGTGAACTCATGCAGGTTGCAGTGAATCCCCTCAATCTTCTCAACAACAAACATCTGCAAAGAGAAAAGGAAGAGACACAATATTAAGGACTGACTGTCCATACCAGAGGCCTAGAAAATCAGCAGTCAGCCTAATCGCTTTTGCTGAACAAGCAGCTCTGCTTAGGGTAGAAGGGCAGAGAGCCACTAAGTGGAGCTGAAAGGGATAGTTTAGTTACTACCCAGTGGGGGACCTGCCCAGGCATTGTGGGCACCCCATTAATCCTCATAGTGTACCACATCCATTGGCAGGCACCTCAAGGTCGAAAGCAAGCTCTCCTTGCACATTTACCTGTGGCAGCCCACAAGAGGCAGAAGGGTGGGGTGGTGGGCCAGGGGGGCAGCGTAGTGTCAGTGCTGGCCTCCTGAGGCCTAGGCCAGCCAGGCACATGTGCACGTAACCTCAGGAAGCCTCTGCTGCCCAGACTGCCACTGCCGCCACACCCCACAAAAAACAGGTACTTATTTGGGCGCCGTTTGGTTCCTGAACTATGAGGGGCGGTTTGGGTACCACAAATCTGACAGGTTTATCCACGTTCCCTGGTACCTATGTCAGGTGTATCAATGCTAAGCTGGCAACAACACTCTCCTGAGAGGGGCTCACCCGGCTCAGTCAGTTTTCAGCAGACTCTCACGGCTTCATGCCATCGTGTTCCCCTTCTCTGAAAGCCGAGCCAGTTTCTAAGGAGCTGTCTGTATTTTTCTTGGAGTGGGGGGATAAAAGGAGAGGGCTGCGGTTTCTGGTTTGGCAGAGAGCGTATCCAAGCAGCCGGTGAAAACACACTCCGAGGAAGCTGTGCGGAGCAACCAGCCCAGAACAGGCAAGAGCCGTAG
Source organism: Sphenodon punctatus (assembly GCA_003113815.1). Lineage (NCBI taxonomy): Eukaryota > Metazoa > Chordata > Lepidosauria > Sphenodontia > Sphenodontidae > Sphenodon > Sphenodon punctatus. The sequence continues at coordinate 3,262,231 of QEPC01009365.1, read as the reverse complement.
CAGGAAACAGCTGTGGTAAGAAGCCCTTTCGTCCTGCCCCCCCTGGTAGCAAGCTTCCAGCACTAATTAGCAGGGATTACTGCTCAGCAGCTCAGTTAACAAAACTCTTGAGAGCTTCCAGAGGCCACAGAAGCTCAACTCATTTAGTTTATCCCAACTTTTCTCTTCAAACTTAGCTTCTCCCTCCATGCCATTGCAACTACAAAACACAGTAAGAGCTGCTGTCAGGGCTGGCCGTAGAGCAGGGCAGATGGGGCAACTGACCCAGGCCTTTTATTGCATTAGGGCCTTCAGGCCACCACTCCTGGGGGGCCCCAGATGCCCCACTACTTCTTCAGAGCCCTCACGGCCACACCCAGGTAAGCGCTGGTCTCAGACTCTGATACAGACATATCTAGGTAAGAATGAGCCCTAATGCAGGAGACAGAATGGGCTCCCCTGCCCCACCCCGATTTTGACCTCCAGGAAGAGGGGGCAGGAAGACTAGGGTTATCAGAGGCAGGAGGCAACGCTTATCTGTGCCTGGCAGCGAGGCATGCTGGCTCGGGAAGGTGGGACACAGCAGTCTCACCCAAGAGCTCAGTGGGTGGACAGAGTTGGGGGCGGGATATCCACTGCTCAGCACTCCTTACCGTTGCTAGGCCCCGCCCCCTTAACGCCCTAGCATGCCCTTTCCTCCAATCAAGTAGGTCCTCCTGTCCTCTCAAACACAGACTTTCCCGAGGGGTCTCTGGCCCCCGAGTCCTCCTCCTGCAGTCTGCCGCAGTCACATGTGTACTCCCCACATGCATTGTGGGGGTCCCAAGCTCATGGGGGGCCCATTACAGCTACACCCCTGCTCTAAGTTGACCACAGACCCCTGTTCTAGTGTTTTTTCATTACAGATCTATATTATATTAAAAAATACTAAAACCTTATCAACCCTACATCAAAAAATACATCAAAGAAAACATGTTCATGACCCCAGATGTCCTACAATTGATGACATTCCAAATATAGCTGTAAATTCCCTGTAACTCTAAAAATGACAATAATCCTGAATAAACCAAACCTTTCAAAATAAATTGGTGGGCGGGGGGAGATGGAAGCTGAAGGGGAGAAAGAAGAGGAAAGAGTCCAAAGAGGAGGAGGTGCAAGGCAGAGTAGAGGCCTGGCATTACCCAGGCAATCGCAACAGTGGGCGAGCGGATATCTGCGTGTGCGTTTATCCAAATAAATTCAGAAATCGCGTCCAAATCTCCTAAAATTCCTCATCCTGTTCTCTCTCATGATGGTGAGCTATTCTTTGGCTGCCAACTCTGATAGGTATAAAAACACCATTGTCCTAAACAGTAAATAAACACCATTGTTCTCATCTGGGCTTAATCCTACTCTTCCATTTTTGTAAACTCAGGTGCTTTGCAATCAAGTACTTTTATTTATATATGACACATACCGTCCCCACATTATCTTGCATGATATCGCCAAAATGAATATTCACTGAACCAAGCTCAACACCCATCGAATTTATCATTCCCCAGCTGAAAAAGGTAATGATTGCTCCCCGTTTTCATTCCGTTCAGTATCCATTTTGGTTATTTTGGGTTGGGTTGGGGTTTTTTGTGAGGTTCATTTCTGTCATTTCAGCCATATTACCACTACCTGCATAGGCAAGATTGTTAAAACAAGGGAACTGGAATAGCAAAAAGGACCAAAAAACCTAAGTAACTGAACAAAAAACAAAACAAAAAACCAAACCAGCCCCCGCCTCCAAAAAGAGATATACGAATACCCATTTCAGTCGTGGGTATTATTTAGAGGGCTACCCAAAAATGTGGATAATAAAAAGATAATAAAACTACCCCATGTTTCAGCTCTTTCCCTACACTCGACGACCTCTTTTGGACACATCCTTGCCAGCTCCTTTCCCGGGTTGTGGCAAACCTTAGGCACTCCTCACTCTCGTCTCTGGCCTGGTCCTTCTAACCAGCCAGCTCCAGGAAAAGCCTTGGTAACTAGGCCTAGACTTAGGGGCAGGCCCCCTAGGCCCGGGCCTTGGGGTGGCATTTTCTGGGAGCAGCAATCCTGGCACCGGTGCCTGCCCACTCCGTTCCCCCCCTCCCCTCCCCCGCATACCTTTGGTCTCACGGGGGCAGCCACGGCCCGGGCGCAGGGCATCCCCACATCATTAATTTTTAAAATTTATTTCATTCTATTTATATGCCGTCCCCCCATGCCCACGGCATCTCGGGGCGGCTTCCAACATAATACAAAACAGTTTATAAAACATTTTTTAAACATAAAACAAATTTAAAACACCCCCCACAAAAATTAACCCACCACCCCACCCTCCCCTCCGAAGACCTGGGCGAACAGCCAAGTCTTACAAATACGTCGAAAGGCCAACAGGCCCGAGGCCAGGTGAGCCTCCTCCGGGAGGGTATTCTACAACCGCGGCCCAGCCACCGAGAACGCCCCCTCCATTGTGCCCCCCCGTCTTACACGGGGGACCTCCAGAAAGGCGCTCCCCGGTGGACCGAAGGGATCGCTCTGAGGCACGGAGGGTGAGGCGGTCCCCGAGAGATGAGGGGCCCAGACCGTGCAGGGCTTTGTAAATCAATACTAACACCTTGAATCTGGCTCGGTACGCTATAGGCAGCCAGTGCAGAGCACGGCGCACCAGTGTTATGTGCTTACACCGTCCCGTCTCCGTTAGAAGACGGGCTGCCGCATTCTGCACTAGCTGCAGCCTCCGAACCAGAAACAAGGGAAGCCCCACATAGAGCGCGTTGCAGTAGTCCAGCCTCGAGATGATGAAGGCATGGACGAGAGTGGCCAGATCGGGCCCGAGAGGTAAGGTTGAAGCCCCTGTACCAGATACAGCTGGCGAAAGGCGGCTTTAGTCACCGCCTCCACCTGCCGATCCAGACGGAGGCCCGAATCAAAAACCATCCCCAGACCCTGAACCTGAAGAGCAACAGGCGGGCGAACACCCCCTATCAGGGGGGCCAGCACCTCCCCCGCCCTTCCCACCACCATCACCTCCTTCTTATCGGGATTGAGCTTCAGTCTGCTCTGCCGCATCCAATCCGCCACGGTCTCCAAACGTTGGGAGAGTAACGAGACAGCAGGACCTGGGTCAGTTGAAAACGAGAGGTACAGCTGAGTATCATCAGCATATTGGTGACATCGCACCCCGAACCCTCTCACGATCTCCCCCAGGGGCTGCATATACACATTGAACAACAGTGGAGACAGAATGGAACCCTGTGGAACGCCGCAGGTCAAGACCCGGGGGCTAGATGTTTCAGCCCCCAGCACCACCCGCTGACTTCTCCCTGAGAGGAATGAGCAGAACCATCCAAAGGCAGTCCCGTCCAGACCCCCCAAGTCTCGCAGCCATCTCAACAGCAGCCCATGGTCCACGGTGTCAAAAGCGGCCGAGAGATCTAGCAGGATCAAAAAGGTCGAACATCCTGCGTCCATCTCCCGGTGGAGATCATCCACCAAGGCCACCAACGCCGTCTCAGTACCGTAGCCGGGGCAGAACCTGGATTGAAAAGGGTCAAGGAAACTGATGCTGTCCAAATGCGCCTGAAGCTGCAGTGCCATTGCCCGTTCAATAACCTTCCCTAAAAAGGGAAGATTTGAGACAGGTCGGTAGCTGGCGAGTGCGTCCACATCCAAAGATGACTTCTTCAGCAGGGGGTGCACCACAGCCTCCTTGAGACCGGGTGACAATCTTCCCTGTCGAAGGGACTACCCTCGCCAGCACCGTCCCCAGAGTCTCCCTGGAGGCTTTCACCAACCAGGACGGGCACAGATCTAATTCACAACTAGTGGCTCTAACAGACCCCAGGACATTCACCGCATCAGCCAGCGTCACTTCCTGAAACTCATCCCAGAAAGATCGACCAGACGGTGCCTCCATAACCTCGTGCCCCTCATGGGCGAGTCCCCATCCCTCACCTGCCTCTGCCATTTGCCTGCTGGTAGTGCTACAGCAGCAGCGTGACTGGGAGATAAAGCTGTTTGTTTACAAACAACTCCTCCCCATGTGAGTGATCAGAAGGTTGTTGCCTTGTAAAGAAGGTTCTTCGAGATAGCTCCCAACATTCTCACAACTGGGTTGTGCATGCTCACCCTATTCAAATAATAGACCACGTGATGGTCTCGAGCTCCTCTAGTATAAAAAGCACTGACTCTCCCTCAAAATGACAGTTCCTTCCAACCCTTTCTAGGAATATAAGAACAAAATTCCATGCAGGGCTGAAAGAGTGGGTGTTGTGAGAATGTTTGGAATCATCTGGAAGAACCTTCTTTACAAGGTAGCAACCGTCTGTTCTTCTTCAACTGGCTCACAGGCCATTTTTACACAGCTGCACTAGGTGGGGGGGTTCGTGGGCGCGCCAGTGCGTGGGTGGGGCGTGCACATGGCCGCACACACATCCCCGCTCATCTGCACCCATGGAGCAACCGCCATTTCCCCCGGTTGCTACATGCGTGGGGACGAGTGGGGGGGAAGGGTGAGTGGGGATGCATCTTAGGCAGGCACACGCACCCACTCACTGTGGATGCGCGCGCTGCGTCGTTCACACGGGGTTCCCCCACCCACGAACACACAGCGTGGGGGCGGGGCTTGGCTTGGGGGCAGCAGCCTGAGAAGGGTCTGGGGGTGCAAAATTCCTAAATCTGGCCCTGTTAGTAACGCAGAGCCTGGGGCAAGCTATCAGCCTCTTACCCCCACCTGCCTCAGGCCTTGAACCTTGCCTCTCCAAGTTGGTCCTCTGTTCTGAGCATTAGGCTCGGGCTAGCAGCCTCTTCCCTGCTCTCAAGTGGATTTACCTGCCTTGGCCCTAGCAATCCCACTACAAAGGGCCATACCCTTCAGCAAATCAAGGTCCTTACTCTGCAAAGACGCAGGGCAATCTGTTATAGCCCAAATCTGCTTGTGCCCTCAAATTTTGTTATTACAGCTATTGTATTCAGTAGCATACTGCATTGATGAGATTGGGAGCCTGCCTTGGGAAGGGGCTTAAAAGTGCCTCAAGATAGATTTTGGTTATACATTGGGGAAAACCTCTTAACAGAAAGAACTGTTTGGTCATGGAATAAGTTGCCCAGGGAGGTTGCAGAATTTCCCTCCTTGAATGTTTTCAATACCTGGTTGGTCAAGCATCTGTCTGCGATGCTGTAAGCAGGGAATAGCATGCCTTGGAAGAGGGGTTTAGACTATTATTACTTATATCACACCAGCAATGTGCCTGATGCTGAACAGTTGTAATTAGAGACAGGTCTCTGCCCTAAGAAGCTTACAGTCTAGATGGAAAAGGAAGAGGAGATAAATTGGAGGGAAACATAGGGAGAGATAGGAATACATACATTCCCATTTTACAGATGGGGGACTGAGGCTGAGAGAGAGTGACTTGCCTAAGGCCAACTGCAGTGCTAGGATTCACACTTTGACATGCTAGTCATCAGGGGTCCAATTCTAAGCCCACTGACATCAATGGAAACATTTCAGCAGGATTTAGATCAGGATAGCTTGGTGGCAGGTAAGCTACAAGCTCAATATTGCTATAAGAGAGGAGGTTAGGAATTTGGTCCACAAGGTACTTCCGTCCCTGCACAAGAGAGATGGAGGGGTGGGAGGAGGATATCTTCCCTGGTGCAATGCTGTAGGGGCAGCACAAAGATCCCTTGTGATGGAATTATGGAGAATAGCTCACAGCAAAGTGACAGAACAACATTTCACCAGAGACTCTGGCCCGGCAGTCTCGGTGCTTACCTGGTGTTTGTCAGCTGTGGGGGATTGGATGAGGGCGAGCCGCCTGAAATTAAATCCTGACAAGATGGTTGTGGGGAAAGCCGAGGGAGTGATGGCCCCCATCATTGATGGGGTCCGTCCTCCCTTGTTTTCTCAGGTCCGGAGTCTTGGGGTGCTCCTGGTTCCGCAGCTCCGCTTGGATGTCCAGGTGGCGGCTGTGGCGAAAGGAGCATTTCACCAGAGCTTAAGCTGTATGTCTCAGACTCAGATCTGGCCACAGTCATCCATGCTTTTATTACCTTGAGACTGGACTACTGTAATGCACTCTACGTGGGGCTACCCTTGGGGCTGGTTCGGAAGCTGCCGCTAGTGAAAACTGCGGCAGCCCATCTCTTGACTGGGACAGGCCAACGCGAGCATATTACACTGGTGCTTCGCTCTCTGCGGTGGCTGCCGATAGTCTTCCGGGCCCAATTCAAGGTGTTGGTGTTGACCTTTAAGAACCTAAACGGCTTGGGCCCCGCCTACCTGCAGGACTGCCTCACCCTCTGGGACCTTGATTGGCCCCTGTGGTCGGCTGGGGGTGCCCTCCTCAGGGTCCCCCGGGTTTCTACCATGAGGAGGGCGTTCTCTGTGGCTGCGCCGCGGCTGTGGCACTCCCTCCCATTGGAGGTCCGCTTGATTACCAACCTCCCCTCTTTCCGCAGATAGCGTAAGACCTGGCTGTTCCGTTGGGCCTTTATCGAGGGAGATGGCATGGGTGGGTTGGGTTAGGGTGGGTGGGTATGGGCTTTTTAGGTTGTTGTAATTGTCGTTTTATTACTGTGTATTTTAATATGTTGTCAATGTTTTTTAAATGTTGTTAGCCCACCCTGAGATGCCTGAAGCAGGAGGGGGCAGCATATAAGTTTAAAGCAAAAAAAAAAAAGACGACGATAGAAGCACTTATAAGCAAAAATGACATTAAGAACTCATTCAAGCCTTTTTTGCAGCCTGTAGTCCAAGGCAGCAAGATTAACTTGAAAATAAAAATTAAAATAGATAATGCAAAAAACATCAGGCTTTCTAGTATCCCACTGTTTTACACACAGCAGTTCCTTAGACCTTCGGGCAGCAAGGAGAGACGTATGTTCCACTAAGTCAACCAGCCATTCCACATTTTGTGGGACAGTCCCATGAACAAGTCCATTGTCCTTCCATCATGCTCTTGAAAGAGGGTTCCCTGAAAGTGCTCTGCTAGTGGCTATTTATCCACAGGGGCGGATGGTGTACAGTTCCTCAAGCAAATTCTGCCTCTACGATGAGCTACTGAGGCAGAGACTTTCTCCAGACGGGCAGCGCATCTGCAGACAGCAGCAGTCCTGCCACTGCCGTGCTGCACGAGAATACCAAAGGGAATGGATCAAAACTAGACCCATGCAGCTGCCAGCAAGCTCCACGCGGCGTCTGCGAGCCACATCCCCAAGAACAGGCCCTAGAGCACAGAGAGGGTCTAGAGATCCACCTAGGAGTTGGGAATTAAGGCATGTAAGGAATGTGCTCAAAATAGCAGAAGGAAGGGGACAGTCCAGATCAGGGGTCTATGTCAGGGGTGGACAAAGTTCCCAAACCCAAGTGTCATGTACTGAAATATTTACATAGCCAAGAGCCACAAGATGGCCTCTGCTTTTTCATGATTGGTGAAAATGATGCCCTACAGCACTGGCTGCTGTGATTCTGAGAAGCAGCTGTGATTCAGCTGCTGAAGCTTGGGTGCAATGAGGACTGACACAGGATCATCAAGTCAGCATGGGGAATAGGACCCGCCTTTGCAGAGAGCCACACTTGAGTCGCCCAAGAGCCATGTGCAGTTCCTGAGTCACAGTTTTCCCAACCCTGACTGTAGCAGGCACAGCAGGGAGGTCCTCCTCGAGAAGTGCAACCAAAGTCTTTAGGGGAATGTAGCTCATAGGTGCCACTACCACCAACCCCCAGTCTCTGTAATACCTTGCTAACCCCGCTCCTCAGTTAAGTCATTAAACTTTACTGCACATGATGCCTTTTAGGTCTGGCCTCCAATCCTCCCCTACAGCCAGTCCAGTCCTCCAAGTTATGTGGAACTTCTCCCACCAAAGGTGGGTCCCCAAATGAGTCCACATAGTTCACAAACCCTCTTGGGTGAATATAAAAGGACTGATCCTAGCTTCAGAATCTGTGGGTCTTTATCCAGTCCTGTTAATTCTCCTGGTTGGTGAAAGCCTCCAGGGAAGACACTGGGGACAGTGCTGGCGAGGGTAATCAACACGTCCCTTTGGCAGGGGAGGCTGCCCCCCAGTCTCAAGGAGGCCGTGGTGTGCCCCCTGCTGAAGAAACCATCGTTGGATGTGGATGCACTCGCCAGCTACCGTCCTGTCTCTAACCTTCCCTTTTTAGGGAAGATTATTGAATGGGCGGCGGCACTGCAGCTCCGGGCCCATCTTGACAGCATTGGTTTCCTTGACCCATTTCAATCAGGGTTCTGCCCCGGCTATGGCACAGAGAAGACGTTGGTGGCCTTGGTAGATGATCTCCGCCGGGAGATGGATGCAGGACGTTCAACATTTCTTGTCCTGCTAGATCTCTCGGCCGCTGTTGATACCGTGGACCATGGGCTGTTGTT
>QEPC01009365.1:3203511-3253563 GCA_003113815.1 Sphenodon punctatus | reverse complement strand
GCAGAGTAGACTGAAGCTCAACCCTGATAAGACGGAGGTGATGGTGGTGGGTAGGGCGAGGGAGGTGTCAGCCCCCCTCGTAGAGGGGATCTGACCTCCCGTAGCCCAGCAGGTTCGGAGTCTGGGAGTTTTATTGGACTCGAGTCTCTGCCTAGATCAGCAGGTGGAGATGGTGACGAAGGCCGCCTTCCGCCAGCTGTATCTGGTGCGGAGGCTGCGTCCGTATATTTCCAGACCCGACCTGGCCACCCTCATCCATACCTTCATCACCTCGAGGCTGGACTACTGCAATGCATTTTATGTGGGGCTTCCCTTGACGCTGGTTTGGAGGCTGCAGTTGGTGCAGAATGCGGCGGCTCGTCTCCTGACAGGGACAAGCCAACGGGAGCATATCACGCCTCTGCTCCGCACGCTGTACTGGCTGCCTATAGCGTACAAAGACAGATTCAAGGTGCTGGTTTTGGCCTATAAAGCCCTATACGGTCTCGGCCCTTCATACCTCAGGGACCGCCTCGCCTTCCGTGTCCCGGAACGGCCCCTTTGGTCTACCGGGGGCACCTGCCTGGAGGTCCCCTGTGTAAAGCGGGGGGCCACAATGGAGAGGGCGTTCTTGGTGGCCGGGCCACGATTGTGGAACTCCCTCCCGGAGGAGGCCCGTCTAGCCCCAAGTCTATTGGCCTTCCGCCGAGTCTGTAAGATGTGGCTTTTCTCTCAAGCCTTCGGAGGTGGGGAAGGGAGGGTGGGATAAAGGTTTGGGGTGGGGGGCGGGGTTAGGTGATTTTAGAATTGAATTTTGTATTATTGTTTTAAATTGTTCTTATTTTTTGTTGTAAGCTGCCCCCTGGGATGCCATGGGCACGAGGGGGCCACTAAGAAATGCAAAAAAAATAAATAAAATAAAAATAAATAAATACATTTTCAGTTGGCTTTGTTTAGCTTGCCAGTCTGGAATTCAACATTATCCAGCCTTGCTCTGGAGATTTTGGCAAACCTTTTCTAAATCTGCCTTCTGCAGCCATCAGGCCCACAGCTCCTTCTTTCCGTATTCTCCCCGCCAGAGGACTTCTGGAGTTAAATACCCTTGTGATTCCACACATGTTAATTGTTAGATGCTAACCCATATTTATTATGACACCTGTAGCTTCTTAGCCCCAGCAACTAGGTGCAATCCTATGTTTAAATACAGCACCTGTTCCTTTTCTGTCAGCGCTACAACACCCTGTCACACTGGCCACGGAACCATCCCCTATCCTTGAGTATAAGTTCTCATCTCTTGATCCCTTGCCCCCTGAGTTCACTCTCAATGCTTGAGGGTAGGGACTGGATTGATGGGTCAAAATCCAGGAATTAGGAAAGGGGACAAATAAATAGCCATGGGTCGTGTCGTCCCCCCGCCAGGCTGGGTTCATCGCCCCTGTTTAATAGATGTTTAGATCATGCAGAAATCATCAATGGGATCACCAAAGAAATGCTGGTACAGTCATATCAGCTAGGACAGGCTCCATTTATCCCTGGGCCCTGCCCCCACTACTGCACACACCACACACGTTGTGGGTGGCAAAGTACTAAATTCTGCCTAAGAATGTGAAAAACCAGTTTGCAACGGCCAAAGCCAACACGTGCGGATCATTCCGCCTTCACAACATACGGCCCCTGGATGTGCTCTGCAGTGGGCGGTAGGTGACCTCACCCTCACCACACAGCTGAGAACAACCCTCGACAGGGATTCGCTTATTAGCAGCATCGTGAACTTCAATCAGCTCCGCAAGCCGGTTTATCGTGGCCTTCGTACAAAGAAACACCACAATTAAAAGTTACCTTGACAACTGCCCTGCCGCATGTTTCTCAGGTCCTTGTCTGTTAGTGGGCGTTTGCCAGCATAACGATGCCCGAGGATGACACATCCTTCCAAATTTAGGGTGCTCCCCACCCACCTCGATGCACCCCAACGTGTGTCGAGGGCTTTCTTAACTAAGGAAACCGCAGCGATGAAAAGGAACATGAGTCTGTGCTGCAGAGTGGGAGCGAGTGGAGGGAAATGAGATCATCCAATCTAGCTAAAGTGTTTGCCTAGAAATCCATCATCTTTTTATCCTCGCATCACCCAGGTGAGACAGGACGACATTACCATCCCCGTTGACCAAGGCTTCCAGCCCCAAGAGTCGTGTACCAAAACTTTCATATGACCAAGAACCACAAGGCAGACAGACACACGTGTGCATACCCTTTGAGGCATCTCCCAGGCCAAGCTTTGCCCTCTGATCCCCCATCCTGCCTCTCCTGCTTTCTGATTGGCTGGCAAAGCCAATGCTCTGTGGTCCTGCCTGCTGAGATTCTCAGGAGCAGCTGGGATTCAGCTATTGAGATTTGAATGCAAGGAAGACAGATACAGAACCATTAAGATGGCACAACGGGATGTTGGATAGCGCCTGGCCAAGAGTTGCACTATAACTGCCCAAGAGCTGCACGTGGCTCCTGGGCTACAGTTTGGCCACCCCTGGTCTATATTATGCAGTAGCTTCCTTCTCACTCACATTTGTTCAGAAGGGACACTGCTTTTGGAGGTGACTAAACTGCAGTGAGATGTCTCAGCAGTAGGGGTGAGGTCTTGGCTGTCCCATGATTCATCCCCTCCCAGTATGGATTCAAGAGAAGATCCTCAGCAGAGGATTATAGGACAGTTGAGGGGGGAGAGTGAATGGGTAGAATTCCTTCTCCCTTCCGCCTGACCTTTCAGTCCCTCCTATAAACCTACCTCTTCTATTAGACTTTCCCTTGCTCCTCACCACCATAGACTGGCTCACTATTTATTTATTTTATTTTATTTATTTATTAAAAGATTACTATCCAGCCCCCTCTTGCCAAGGTAGCTCAATATAAAACACAGAATAAAATGTATAACATAAAAACCTAACCATTCAATAAAACATGCAATCCCATCACCCAGCCCAACACCACCCCACACCCTACCCATCTCCCTCACCAAACGGCTGGTGGAACAACCAGGTTTTACATTGATGCCTGAAGGAGAGAAGGTCCCAGGCTAAACGAGCCTCCGCCGGGAGGACGTTCCACATCCGAGGTGTGGCAACCGAAAACGCCCTCTCCAACATGGAGCCATGCCGAACACGGAGAACCTCCAAAAGGGTGCCCCTGGCCAACCACAACGACCGTTCCAGAACTCGAGGAGTAAGGCAGTCCCACAGGTAGATGGGGACCCAGACCATTTAGGGCTTTATAGGTAAGCACTGACAACTTGAATCGAGCCCGGAAGGGAACAGGCAGCCAGTGCAGAGACCGGAGCACTGGTGTTATGTGTTCTCAGCGGCCCATTCCGATAAGGAGACGGGCCGCCGCATTCTGCATCAGCTGCAGCCTCCAGATTGTCACCTTGGGTAGCCCCATGTAAAGCGTGTTACAGCAATCAAGCCTCGAGGTGATGAAGGCATGGATGATGGTGGCACGGTTGTAGCCTGAGATATATGGCCACAACCATCGTACCCGATGAAGTTTAGTAAACTCACTCCTCGCCACAGCTGCCACCCGGACATTCGTGCAGAGTTGTGTATCGAGAAGTACTCCCAGACTGCAAACCTGAGGAACCAAGGCAGGGTGCACCCCATCAATGATGGGGACCTCCACTCCCTCGGCCCTCCCCACCAGCATCACCTCCGTCTTGTCGGGATTCAACTTCAGGCTGCTTGCCCTCATCTAGTCCCCCACAGCTTCCAGACATCGAGTAAGCAACGAGACTGCAGGGCCCAAGTCTGCTGAAAACGAGAGGCAGAGCTGGGTGCCATCAACATATTGATGACAACACACTCCAAGTCCTCTCATGACCTCACCCAAGGGCTGCATATACACGTTGAACAGGAGAGGGGACAGACTAAAACCCTGCGGGACCTCACAGGGGAATTGGAAAGGGGCCATATAAAAAACTAGTCACGGGCCACTAGTTTAGTTCCCCATCCCTGAGCATTATGCCTTGTGCAGTGCCTCCAGTACTCCATCCACTCCAAGACACACACACACACCCCTTTGGGCTGCCCTATATTCTGGTCTACAAACATTCCCCTTGGGCATGCAAAGCAGCACAATGTCCCCTGATGACTGGAGGGTGTAAGGGCAGGGTCATCCAAGACATAAACAACCTTCTGGATTAGAGCCGGGAATGGAATCGGGATCAGTGACCAAGCAGAGAAAGGAAAAAGAGGAGTTGGGAGGCAGGCGGAGAACGGGCGAGGTTGAAGGCAGATGGGTAAGCTGGGGATAAATAAGTCTGAGAGGCAAAGAACAGGGCTGGTAAAGCAAGCAAATCTGAGAGCAAGGCCAAGAGGGGACTGGAACAGTAAGAGCAATGCCATGTTGTTATGCCTGGAACCCTGGAGCTGCTGGGTAGCCTTAAAAACAGGCATGGGGCCAATCGGAAACCATGGGGTGTGGCCTAGCAGGCCCAGAATAGCCTACTAGGCTGGTCTGAAGGCAAAGTGACATGAAAGATAGGCATTTTTACACGCACCTTTATTGTTCCCGGACTTCAACGTCCAGGTTCGGTAAACTTGCAAGTGGAGACTTTAAAACGCTCCCCCGTCCTCCTGAAGTCGGCCAGGCACTGCTGTAAAGAGCGGTGCCCAGTGACGTCCGCATGTTTCGTGACCTGGACTTGTAAGTCCCAGCAGCAGAGGACTTACAAGTCCGGGTCACGAAACATGCGGAAACAGCGGTGTTTACAATGGTGCCCGGCCAACTTCCTGGAGGGCGAGGAAGCAGCTAAAGTCCCCACGCGCAAGTTTACCGAACCCAAAATTTGAAGTCCAGGAGCAATAAAGGTGCATGTAAGAACACCTAATGCCACTGAGGAGCTGGCCACTGCCCCAGGGATAATAGTTCAAGGCCCAGTTCCCAACAGAGGAAAGATCACACTTGCTGATTCTGCTTAAAGAAAAGAGCAAAAATGTCCCAGTGGTTAGAGTATTTGGAGCTGGCTCCAGATGAGTATGCCTGGGGTCCCCATAATCCACTTCAGGGGTCGGTTTCTCACAGGAAGGGTGGTTGGCACACTGTCTCCCTCTAGTGGTGTGGTGATGGCAAACCACTCACAGTTCACAAGCCTGCTATTCTACAGAGTTAACAGAGCCAGCTCTTTTAGCTCAGGGGCTAAAGACTCATGCAGATGGAGCAAGAGGTCCCCAGTGCAATGTCCGCTGCCGACAATCCACCTGAGGGTCTCGGCTTAAACAAGGAACAAAGATCAACTGACAACTTCTTACGGCATGAAGCATTAATGCAGGCCTCCCCTACAGTTTCTCCACACAGCATGCCTGTAATGCTCTCAGCTGTTTCTCCACTGTAACACAAGAATTCAGAGCTGTTCAGAGACAGAGAGCAGCCAAAAGATCCCCCCCTTCTCTCTGCCTTGTCCATCCTGCAGGATTTACAGACCAGGCACTGAAGCATTACTAGCCCCTGGAGAAACAAAATTACTCTTCAAGCAGCAGGAATTTAAGCAAACACATCTCCTGGCAGGAGTTCACAAGCTCCGTGTACCTGCCCATCACCTTCTCCCACAAATCCCAGGCCACTTCCTCTCGGATCTCAATCTATGTAGACGGCCTGTCAGCAAGGCTGAAGCCTGGTTTATGTTCCAGGTCCCCCCGAGCTCGGAGAAGCGGAGCAGGGGAAATGATGAATGGAAAAAGCCAGCAAGTGAGAATTCACACATGGGGATGAGGAAAGTCAGCTTGTGAAACCTTTCAGCACAGAGAGAGAGAGAGGCACTGCTGGGAGCTTAAGGGCTTCTGCTAATGAGGCGGGGAGGATCAGCTACAGGCCAGAACTTCATTGAACACACACACTAGATCACATCAGAGGTGGGGAACCTCCAGCCCGTGGGCCAAATTCAGTCCATGGCTAGTTTTGTTTTTTTCATTTGGCTCCTTTCCAGTTCTTGGATCTGGCTGGCAGATCCAGATCCTACCCTCAAGCACTGAAAGAGTGAGCTTGCAGTAGAGAACAGAGATGGAAGCATCATGCACTCAAGGACAGGGGATGGATCCAGGGGCAGGGCCAAGAGGCACGGGGCTCGGGTGGCCAATTCTGAAGGGCAGCGGAGGTCAGGGGAAAGAGGACCGAGCCTAGGGGCAGTGCCGTGGCTTGGGAGCTTCTCTGATTGACCACACCTCCTCTCCCCGCTCTGCCGCCACAGCAGTACTGCCTCGACCCATGCACCGCCCACAGCTGCTGAGAGACCCCACCCAGAGGAGCCCACCCCAGGGGCCGGAGCCCCCTACAAACCTGCTCCATGGCGGCGGCAGCAATTACCCCATCATGCGCAATAGTGTCGTTTGCTGCTATGTACTATTACGTGTGCTCCCCATGTCACCGCCATCTTTTTCCCCCTCTGGATCATGCTGGGGAATGTAGCCCAGCAGCTCCAGAGAGCTCCAGGGACCAGAGAGAGACAGACAGCGGGATACATTTGTGAAGATGAGAAGGCACAGGTGCACGTACTTAGCTTTGTTACAGGGGAGAACTTGGAGACCCTGAATGGTAGAAGGTAGACAGAGCATCTGTGAACAGTCTATGGGGGTGAGGAGTCAGGGAAAGCCTGAGAGAAGAAGGTAGGCTTTTAGGAGGGTTTTGAAGGTCAAGAGGGAGGGGGCAGATGTGTGTTCAGTGAGGGAGTTCCAGGCACAGGGGGCAGCATGGGCACAAATGTTTTAGAGAGTGGGAGACTCTGGGGCAGGCACTTGAGGGTGGCATCTCATGCACTCCCCACACTCCCCAGATGCTCTGAGGAAGCAGGGTACAAACCTAAGGCTGTGTCATGCTGGCTTTACACACATGGCTAGTTTCACTGACTTCCACAGAATCCATTCGCACAGCAGAGAATCCAATCGATTCCAAGCTCTCGTAGGCTGGGCAAAAATCACTGTCGCTTTTGAAAGGCACTGGCAGTTACCGTCATTAGGACACAGTCACTACACTTACGGGCATTACGAGTCTGCAACTCCTACACACCAAGTAGGGTTGCCACCTCTCTGAGTTTCACTTGGAGACTCCAAGTTTTGACCCCGTGTCTCCAGGCCCCATATTCTCTGGGTCAGCCAGGGCACCTGTGGTAAAACTCCAAGGCCATAGGGAATATCCTGCCCCCTTTCCACTGTGGCCCCACCTCCTGTGGTGTACGTTGTGATGTCATGATGCCCCATGTGGGTGGGGTTACATCTTAGAGGGCCATGATAGTCCCTTTGTCCCGACCCCTTTCCAAAGTGGCCCCACTCTCCACAGAGCACCATGACATCACAGCACTCCATGAGGGGCAGGCCTACTTCAGGAAGGGCTGTGACAGTCCTCCCGCCCCTCTCCCCTAGCTCCCAACACAGTCCCACTCCCTCTGGGTTTTCTCCCAGAGAAGGTAGCAACCCTAACACCAAAGAACTGACATATCACCACCTTTCTTAGCCAAATCTCTCTTGGCATGAGCTCCTCTTCTTTCCCAGAACGTTCAAGTTTGTGAAAGCATTAACCATTTCATAACTTCAAAATACCTCTCCCAAAAAAAGAGGGAACATGGTCACTGTGGCTCGCCCACCCCTTTTAAAACATGGTGTTGCCTGTTGCGTTACCCGCAGCAAGCAAGCATTACGTTAAACACCCTGCCTCACTCAGCTTGCATTTGGTGGCTAGCCCAATGGCACCACGCAAGATGGGATGGGAGATTATAACAGAATAACTCCCAGTAATCTGAGTGGCCAAAAAGGAACAAGTCACACCCCCTTGTCCAACAAGTTCTGCCCCTTCATGCGCTGACAAGTACACACACACCTCCCACACACACACACCTCCCAGAATTTCAGGTGCATAAAGAGGAACAGAGGCTCTCCGGCTGATCATTCCACGTTGTATCTTGTCAGTCCGCCATCTCCTCATTGCCCTCTCAAGGGCTTTTCCTGGGAGACAACCAGGAAAGAGGTACCTGAGGCTTGAATACTGAGCTTTTTGTCTGTCTTCCCTGAAAGGGAGACTTTGACCCCTGAAAAAGGGACAGCGGGATTCAGAACCCAAAGAGGGACCGTCCCTAAATAGGGACTGTCGGGAGAGGTATGCAAGGGTAGGATCCAAACAGTATATTTACACAGGCTTTTGGTGTTCCCTTACAGTCTCTTTCCTGACTGAATGAGAGGTCGTGTTTGCAGTGAAATATAAACTGAAAAGAGGAAGTAGCTGGAGCTTAATCCATAAACAGGACAGACAACATTTCTATCTGCATGAGCAGTTTAAATGGCCCTTTCTGTGAACACTGGTGGAGCGGGGCCAACTCAGGGAGGCTTCTATATAAACCCACGGCGCCGTTTACCTTATAAGGCCAGAGGGTGCGTACTTACCCCAGTGTCAGACAAAGGAGGAAACTCAGCAGGCTCAAGACCAAGTTTTCACTTCACTACATGCCTCTACATTTAACCCTTTCAAAGCCACATTTGTGCCCGAAGAGCAATATGAGAGAGAGAGAGACTGATCTCAAAGGACAGACTTTGAAAGGACAGGTGCAATTTGGTACCTATGCCGGGTATCTAATTCAAGCATTGGATGCTGAATACATGTCCTTTTTATTAATAATTATTATTACTTATATAGTACCTGCAAGGTGCCTGGTGCTGCATAGTCATGATTAGAGACTGGTCCCTGCCCCAAGGGGCTTGCAATTTAGAATGGACACTGGAGGGGAAATAAGTGGAGTGGGGAATAGGGTTACCAGCTATGCAAATTTTTAAGGAACACTTACAAAAAATACATATTCGCAGGGCCTGCATTGGGCTAAGGAGCCAATGCAGGGCCCTGCAACATGTATTTTTTGTAAGCGTTCCTTAAAAATGTGCATAGGTGGCAACCCTAGGAAGAACATAGAGAGAGACGAGGATTAATTCACAAAGTTTCTGATGCATGTGCTTAGTTACAAGGGGAGATGGGAGCAAGGCTGATGAGAGGGTGGTATGAGGGTACAATTGTACAGGGCCTCCATGCTCAGGGAGGTGCCCCAAAGCTACAAGAATTTTCTTTTTAAAATATATACATTTAAATATTATGGTCAAAATAATAATTGCATGTAACAGATGTGCCCACAATGGTCTTCAGAAGCTGATTTCAAAACTTATGAATTCAACTCAAACAGGTGGGAATGGGAGGCAAGGGACCCCCAGGCAGGTACAAAGATTACCAGGGCCCCAAATTTCTCTCAATGGGACAGTGTGGGGAATCCAATATTATATTGGATAAGACAATATAAAGTGAAGTATCAGTGAAAAATGTATTAGGGTGAGGAGCTAGGGTTATAATGTAATGCTTTTGCAGGACTGTGAAAACAGGGGGGGGGACCCCTGGAGGCCCAAACTGAGGGACCTGTGCTCTGGACACCCCCAACCCACTTTATAGTGATGATCTATAAAGCCCTATACGGCCTTGGCCCCTCATATCTTAGGGACCGCCTCGCCCTTCGCGCCCCGGAACGGCTCCTGCGGTCTGCCGGGGGTGCCCTCCTGGAGGTCCCCCGTGTTAAGCGGGGGGCCACGATGGAGCGAGCATTCTCGGTGGTAGGGCCGCGGCTGTGGAACTCCCTTCCGGAGGAAGCTCGCCTGGCCCCAAGCCTTTTGACATTTCGGCGGAACTGTAAGACCTGGCTGTTTGCCCAGGCCTTTGGGAGGGAGGGTGGGGAGGGGTGATTTTAATCCCCCACCCATCTATTTATTTATTTTCTAGCCCTGTTTTATGTGATATTTTTAGATGATGTTTTATATTTGTATTTTAAGTATATTTTTAATATTTTATGGTGCTGTTAGCCGCCCCGAGCTGAATTGCAGGAGGGGGCGGGATATAAATTCGTAAAATAAAATAAATAAATAAATAAATAAAAACCCCTCCCCTCAGGGTTACCACCTCCCTATGGGCTTTCATCTGGAGGGGAGGGAGTAACGTCATAAGGGGTGGGGCAAATTGGCTGCCAAGCCCCTTTCTGACATAACCCCACCCTTTATGGAGCATCACAACACTCCACAGGGTTGGAAAAGTCTATATGGTTCTTCCTTTCTGATGTGGCTGGGATTTCTCTGGGTTACTGGGGTTGGCCCAACAAGGTCTCCAGGCAAACCCCAAAGAGGTGGCAATCTTATCTCCCGCCTACATCAGTGAAAGTCATCCAGGGAAGGAAAAAAGCACATACTTTTGAGGAAGTTGTTCTAGGAACCACGTTTCCTACGGTGCTAGTTTAGTGTTTAGTTTAATCAAAGACTGTCACTAGGAGCTGCTAAAGCAACTCATTCTGGGGCAACTGCCCACGTGTACACTCCCCACGACAGGCTTCTCCAAGACACTTTCAGAGGGTGCGTCTCTTGCCTCCTTACCCTAGTAATCATTATTGTTTCTTATTTATTTAGCTCCAGCAATATGCATGGAGCTGAACAGTCATAGTCAGAGACAGGTTCCTGCCCTGAAGGGCTTAGAATGGACAAGAGACAAGCAAGAGGGGACCATAGGGAGGGACAGGGACACATTCCAAAAAGTTAAGTATTTGCAGGTGCGTATGCATTCAGCTTAGTTAGAATATTGTTTCTACAGCACATGCAATGTGCCTAGCACTGAACCTTTGTGATAACCGACAAGTCCCCGTCCCAAGGGGCTTACAATCTAGAATGGAGGGAGGCTGACCATGGGGAAGGGGCACATAGGAAGAGACAGGGATACATTCATGAAGAGGAGAAGTTGCAGGTCCACATATTTGGCTTAGTTCCAAAGCAGAAGGGCGTCCCTGAGGATAAACAGTCATAAACAAGGAATCTACTGGGTGAGGCGAGCTGGACAGAAGAGGTTGGTTTTAGGAGAGATTTGAAGGGAGGGAGTAGAGCGTATGTGTTTGTGGACGTGTTCTAGGCAAAGGGGTCAGCATGAGAGAAGGGGCCAAGACGGTTCCAGGAGCAGAGGAATCCGAGGTCGGTGGGTGAAGACAGTGGCAAAGCAGGAATTATGTTCCTGAGTAAGACCTTGAAGGTGAAGACTAGGGTTGCCACCTATGCAAATGTTTAAGGAACACTTATAAAAAATACATGTCGCAGGGCCTTAGATGCCAATGCAGGCCCCGCAACATGTATTTTTCATAAGTGTTTCTTAAACATTTGCATAGGTGGCAACCCTAGTGAAGATACTAACCATGCTTTCTTTGCAGTGCGTGTCTCTTAGCAAGAGGCATAAGTAATACTTGCTCTTATTCAGAAGTGACATGTTCTGTTTATTTTTTGTTTCTCTCTTTCACAAAGCATGCATCCCTACTGCTCTCCCTTTGTTCTTCTGGAAGATCAGCCCACCCAATGTTTTCTTCCCCAGCAGGTTACAAGGCCCCCTACTTAACGTTCCCATCCAATCATATCTCGGAGCAGTCATCCTCCACAGCTTGCCCTCCTGACGTGTTA
The DNA here is from genome assembly GCA_003113815.1 of Sphenodon punctatus. NCBI lineage: Eukaryota > Metazoa > Chordata > Lepidosauria > Sphenodontia > Sphenodontidae > Sphenodon > Sphenodon punctatus. The sequence goes on along the minus strand of QEPC01009365.1, from coordinate 3,242,104 downwards.
AGTAACAGAACATAGAAGGGGGCCCCACGTGCCAAGTTTTAAAGAGAGTACAATTCAGAGCAGAATGTCCATTTCAATAACTGTTGTTCAAAGTTACCGCGATGAGCTTAATTTAGAGCAATTCACTTATTACACAGATCCTGAAATCTCCTGCTACAAAAAAATAGAAAGCAAATTGGTGAGGACTGAGCTCAAATATTTGTCCCCCTCTCCAATGCACAATCATGCCTGTAGTTAATGCAATTACATAATAGCTTCCTCCCATTCCGTCTTCCCCATCAAAACAGCCATATAGAGAGGTAAGAGAGAGCACAATCCAAAGGGCAGCTTCTAAAATTACTCAGGCCAGGAGTTGATTTCAATGCAGTTTTATTTATTTTATTTTATGCAGTTTTCTTTTAATTTATATTTTTCATTGATTCCGATTTGATGCACGCATCAAATCCTGAAATCTAGAACATGGGAAGGGCAAGAAAAATGGACCTATTTAAAAACGTGCCTAATTGTGCGTGTGGGAATAGAAAAACGCACCTGAATGGGCAGATGAGTCCTCCAGCCGCGTGGCTTCTTGGTAATTTAAACTCTTGTTACTTTTAACAGCTCTGCAGCCTGGTAGCTTCTTGTTAATTTCATCCCCAGACTGCGGTGCTCCCGACTAATGCTGCCCGGGCTCTCCAGTGCTCCCTCCAGGAGCTTCCTAGCATGGGAATGGCTATTGGCACAGAAATAAATACACCCCTATTATGAATTATGCACAGACTGTGTAACATAATGTGTGAAATTTTCCTTAGTCAAGATGGTCAGGAGAGGTGTTCTCGGACTGTCAGGAACTGGGAGAGAGTAGCAGGAAACGGATCTCTTCCTTATGATCTGCTGTGCATTTCTCTGAAGCAACTGAAGATGCCACTGTCGGAGACAGGATGCTGGGTTAGATGGACCAATGGTCTGACCCAGCGTGGCAGCTCTTATGCTCTTTGTCAAAGAAACTAGGCAGGTGCTCTCCCTACAGCCTCGTTGAAGAATGGCCATGTCCGTGCATCCTAACTTTCAGCAGGGAAAGAGGATAATCTGAGAAGGAGGGGGGAGCGAGAAGGAGGAGGAGGCAGCCAGTGAGTCATGCAATAAAGACACATAGCTGAAGGCACTGACCGCAACCTATGCAATTAGGAAGAAATTACAGCAAAAGCTTTACAGCAGCATTTATCAAACCCGGGATGATTTCTATCTCAGCAAGCCCTGGAGTGCAGCGCGGGTCTCCCTGTTCAAGAGTTTCTTTCAATTATCTAGACTGGAGAACAAAAGTGAAAGTACCCCAAGGCAACGGATGTCGAATTTGGCAGGAATGCCCGTTCCTAGGCTAATGTGGTTGTTGGGATCCAATTTACCTGTGTCAGACAGTGGTGCAAAAAGCACAGCAACAAAAGCCCAACACTCGCTGACAGAAGGGGGAGAAATCGGGTATTACACTGGGGGGGAATTTTGGTTTAGGGTTTTTTTTCCGGTTTCAATTTATTATAGATTTTTATGGATTTAACTACAGGTTCATTTTCTGGTTCCATATTTAAATCTGTAAAAAAAAAATAAAAAAACAACCACAACTATAAACCAATTTAAAAAAACCTGTGCATGAGCAAAGTGACTACCAGGCCATTCTGTGCATATGTGCCCTTTTCCAAAATGGAGCTGGCAGTGTTGGCTCCATTTTAGCAAAGGGCAGCCACCCGGAATTAAAGTTGCCCCAGCAACCCACAAACCCCAGGGACTGTATTTCCCCCCCCCCCCACTCCATTCCCCAGGGCCCTCGAGTGCTACTTACTTGCCTCAGAGGGCTTGATTGAAGCACTGCTGTGTGGGGTCTGGCAGTGGCAGGCTCTCCCACTATAGCATCCTCTCTCCTCTGGATCATCCATGTGCAAAATGGCAGCAACATCACTTTGGTTGCCACCATTTTCTTTAAGGACGGTGGCCATTTTGTTCATACACAAAATGGCCCTGGCAGCCACTCTGCATATACACAATATGGAGGAGGGAGGACACCGTGGCGAGGAAACCTCCCGGGGTCCCCACAGGAATGGTGGTGCTTCAGTCAAGTTCTCCAAGGCCAGTAAGTAGCACTCCAGGGCCCCGGGGAATAGGGGTGGGGAGAAATACAGACCCGAAATTTAGGATCCCTAACTGGGAGGCCCTAATGACGGGTTGCTTCGGATAAACCTGAATCAGCTTGTTCCAGGGAGGTTCGAATTAAACCGAAACCAAAATTCCCATTTCTAGTATAATACTAGCTGCAACACTGGCCACCAATTGTTTGGGCAGCAGAAACACAGCTGCCTGTTATGTCTGTTTGTGCCAAGACACTTTGCAGACTTAGCAAGGGCTGTGATCTTAAAAAGCATGATTGCACATAGCAGCTACTGTTATGCGTAGAAAAGCTCATTACCCCAATTCTAGTCTCTGGTCACCTGTGATACCACAGGGATCCCTTGCATCAAGGGACAGCCAACAGCTGGTAGGTGGGGTCTGTGCGGATCAGGAGAGCAACCCCACCCCACCCCCCAGTTACAGTGTCAAGGAGATAGGCAGGATATAGTATTGTCAAGCTTTTTCTTTTAGAATACAGTACACTCTATTACAGGAACCAGCTCCAAGGTCCTAAATGAGACTGGACTGACTTAGGACTGCTTGCCCAAGTTATGAAAGGGGTAGGGACTAACATGAGTTTAACTCGCATTAGTCCGGTCACGTGAAACCCCCGATCGTGGGCACAGGGGGTGTTAAGAGTTATTTTCCCCTTCCCCCTCTTAAATTCAATAATGCAAGACAGGGCTGGATTTTGGGCCTCAAAAGGTAAAGACGAGGAGTTTGTCCTAGATGCAAAGGGAGGGGACGGGGAGAAAGAGAGCGTGGAACAGTGGAGAGAGGAGGGGAGGGGCTGAAGAAGTTCAGAGTGGCAGACGAGGGGTGAGTGTTAAACAGAAGTGAAAGGATCAAGATGAGAGTGGGGAAGGTCATGAGGCGATATCCTAGCCTGGGTGATTCTCTCTGTCAATGGTAGCTCCTTAAGAGGCTAGGATAGTGGAGTCAGATTAAGGGAAGATGGGGAATTTCCTTATTTTAGAAGGGACCGTCAGCCTTAACGGCGCCAGGTAAATCCTTGTTCCTTTGTTCAGGGAAGCCCAGCTTAGACACCCGGTTGAAAAGGTTTATGATGCAAGTTTTGGAGGGTAGGGGGACAAGGAAGTCCAGGCCTCCTAATAAATACAACAGGAACTATAGAGACTAGGAGACAGCCACAAAAACGTGGAGCAGCATAAACATCCATAAAATCAGCCACACGCCCGAGGTGATGTCAGCTATTTCAACGCACCACGGATTTAGCGTTATGTCTATTAACACTCACAAATTCTTACCAGGGAGACAAAGTGGTTTGAAGGATATCTTTTATTGGACCAACTGTTGTTGGTGGAAATAAGCAAGCTTTCGGGCCCCATAGGGCCCATCTTCAGGCATGTAGCATGACAAGAAAGTCAGTGTCGTGATGCAGCCAAGCTATTTTGGAAATCTGGTCCCAGCTGCAACTGCTGAGTTCAATGACACATGCTAAACAATGGACTAAATAGAAAGACTGGCTTTACATTGCTCACAAACACGATCGCTGACTTACTGCCCATTTATCCCCTGTTGTTGATAATGACCTAATTGAGCACTTCATTACAAGCAACCCCCTCCAAGTCTCTTGCTAACAACCCTATTGACTTAAATGAAGAGGCTCCAAATACTCTTGTACAATCTTTTTCGTATAATCAATCCTTTTCGTATATTGTCTGCCTGTTTTGATTCTGAATCGGTCCGCCCCTGCTCAGACACACTGCTGAGGATGAAACGGGCTAGGAGAGCTCCTCTGGTGGGGTGAGGAAGGGTCTCTCTAAAGCAGAGTGCTCCTCATCCTCCTCTCCCATCATGTCCAATTGCTGAGGTGCCCTAGAGCTGGCATCCAGCAGGAGGAATCCCGGTAGGTCACCTAAGGCCGACACCTGGATCCAATGGATCGCATGCACCATAAGTCTGGCAACCCCTGATTTGAACCACAGCGAAGACAGACTGTTCCGAGTTCTGTTTGGGAGGAGGAAAGAAACCCGTTAAAATGGAATCATGTGGATCATTTATCCAGGATGTTGACAGGTTCCGTGCAGTCCTCTGGGTCTAGAGAGAGTTAAGCTGTTTAATGACATCAACATCTAGGGGACAGCCGACGTGTTCAACAACAATCATGACCACCCAAGGTAAATATTTAACCGTTTAACAGCTCTGCAAATCCATGAACAATAACCCATATTCCTTCCATTAAGCAGTCACCTTTATTTATCCAGGGAACTCCCAATGGTTAAACATTAACCGAAACTTTGCACTTCCCCCCTACCACCCCACCCCTGTTGGGAATAAATGTTGTCCGAGCGATCTGTGATTCAGCTTGACTGATGAAAAAAAAAAGGACCAATTCGACATGGTACCTGTTCTCCAATTCAAAGCTGGAAGTTGGCTGAGAGTTTGGAGAGAATCATGATTCACCGCTATGGACGTTGAAACCTTCTATTATTGTTGCCAGTTAGTCCTCCCAGCTGCCAGTTTCTTTGTTTCCCCCACCTGTTATGCATTTCGTTTTATAAGCCTGAAGTCAGCAAGACTTTGATGTAATCTCCTCTGTAGTCATCTGTGTATAGTGCCTAGTAGGGACCCAACTTATTTGGGGTGTTTAAGTATACTGCAGCCCAACACAGAGGACGGGGAGCTCTGTCCCCCTCTAGTGGTGGTGCTGGGGTACACCGAGGCTGTGGTGCTCTATCTTTCCCTCGAGTGGTAGCACTAGGCCCCAGAGAGGCCATGGCATTTTCCCCCTCTCTCTGATGGTGGAGCTAGGCCACACAGAGGCTATGACATTCTGTCACCCCCCCTGCCCTCAGAAGCTGTGGTGCTCTGTTCCCCTGTCCCCCAATGTCCCCAGGCCACAAAGGGGTTGTGGTGTCCTTCCCCACCCTCTAGTGCCTAGGCCCCACGGAGGCCATAGCGCCCTGCCCCACCCCCATACGCCGAGGCCCTGCGGAGGTTGACGCTCGCCCCCACCCCGCCTAGGCCACATGCACTGGGCTCAATTTGGTTTGCAGGGTTCTAACTTTGTTTGGTGAAACCTAAGAAATCAATAGCCTTCCTGGTGCAAATGTCATGCAGGAAAAGTAACCTTCATTCAACCGTCCCAAGAGCAAGTTCCTAAAAAGGGGAAATGATCCTTGCCCAATATAATTAGCAGTTTGATTGGGAAGAGACACTTCCATGTGGCTTTGCAGAGTCCTCAACACTGCCTTGAAGCTCCCATGCAATCCATCGTGCAAAGGAACATGGGACACTCACCCTCGCCATCTCACTAAGGAAACTGGAAGACTCAAGAGCAGCCCTGCCAGACGCATTCCTGAGGCAGAGCACCACGCAAACATCTCATTAGCCGGCTGCCTTTAGAGCACAGGGGTGGAAACAAGTGTTTGTCTTCCAACAACGTGCTCCCCCCCCACCTCTTTGTGAAAGGGTTAACAGGAAGATAATGTCTGCACTCGGCTTTGTACTCTATTTGCTGCGAGACAGTGAAATGGAAAGATAGGTGGTTATTGCGGTTTTGTTTTATTTAAAACAAAACAAAAAAAAAGAGCTAGCTCCGGTGATATTGTTACACTATTCTTACTTATGAAGCAGAAATCTAACTTTCCCCATCATCCATAGCTTGTCGTTAACCAAGGCACTTAGAACCATCCAAAATAGAGACCGTGCTGTAGAATTTCTGACAAAGTATTCAATGTGACCTCGCCAAGTATGTTCTCCCCCTCCCCCGGTTAAACATATTTTCCAAGCTTGTCCTATAAATTCCAAGTGCCAGTTGCAAGCAAGAAAGCTTTCCGTAGCCGTAGGGAGCATTGCGGAAAGCGGAGACGTTTTCAGCTTTCCCCAATCCTTTCCCACCCAAGTTTATCCAAGGAAATCCACATCTATCCATTTCCCCCAGGGGGAAGACACTGCACAGTGGAAGATGCTCTTCAGCAAACAGCTTTATTTTTTAGGTCATGAATGACTGAGCTGGAAGGCCTCTGGCATTCCCGCTGTAAGAGCAAGTGCACGTAGGGTATTTTAGATTCCACATCCAACATAGGGTTGCTGAACAGAAACTTTCCAACAACCAAACAAAGATTTAAAGAAAGCACAGATTAACCTCGGTGCTGCAAATCTCTCTTGACCCCTGGATGTCTCAGTTAGAGCCCTTTTTCTATTCAAGACAAGGAGCTAGGTTGATCCCTAGTTTTGACATCTGATAGAAAGGAAAATTGGGGGGAAAACTCTATTTTTCCAGTCGTAGCGTTTAGTTAAAGTAGTTACCAAGTTTCCCTACACGGTAAGCAAGGTGCAGAATGGCTGGGAACTACTGGAGAGCTATGGATAGGTCCCACAGAGCATGCTCCACAAAATCTGAATGTCTGCCTCCTACTGGTTGTGGCGGGGCTCTGCCCTACTGTACTGACTGGCCGTCCAGGAAGATCTCCCGTAAAAGGAAAATTCAGAGGTAAGAGCCCAATTTTCCTTTCTCCCGGGAGATCCTCCTGGACGTCCAGTCGGTACAGTAGGGACGTACCAAAGCTGCGTCCCAGACCTAACTCTGTGGGAGGAAAATAAGGAAGGAGGCAGAGATAAGAGGGTCGTAAGATGGAGGAAGGAAAACGGCTCCCCCAGAGAACTGCCTGAAGAACCCACCTCCCAAAAGCCGCTTCGGCTGATTCGTGCAGCGGGATCCTGCAGTGCCTTGCAAAGGAGTGCACTGAAAATCAAGCCGCTGCACGACATATTTACCGGTAGGAGGCAGCCTTTCTAAAGGTCTGTGAGTTTGTTGCTCCCCTAAGGACGTGGGCCAAGACTCCTAAGTGGGGAGGTTTGTCCTCCGCCCTGTACGCTTCTGTAATACAGAGTCATCCCACAAGCGATGACTGCCTTGGATGCCCTCCTCCCCTTTCTCTGGGGGCTGTAGGCCATGAAAAGGGACGGTGATTTCCTAAAGGGGGCCGTCCTATCAATGTAAATCCTAGGGACTCTGGCGACATCCAGGGTATGCCTGATGTGCTCCTATGGGTGCGCTGGCTTTGGACAAAAGGAAGGCAGAATCAGATCCTGTTCCCTAGGAAAATGAGTGTCTACTTTAGGACCCAAGGATGGGTCTAATCTCAGGACCACTGCCGACTCCTCCAAGGAGCATAGGGCTGAATCCACTGAAAGAGCGCTGAGCTCGGACACCCTCCTCACAGAGATGACGCTTACGAGGAAGGCCATCTACAGGAGAGGTAATACCAAGAAACTTCCCTGAGGGGCTCATTGTGGAGACTTGGTAAGAGTCTTGAGAAGCAGGTTTAGGTTCCATGGGAAACCGGTGCCCCACAGGGGAGGAAGATGACTCTTGGTGCCCCTGGAAACTAATAATATGGGGATGCCTTGCTACTCTGCATCCCTTATCGTACCCAGAGCGTTGTTCAGGACTGATATCTGCCTCTGGAGAGCCCTTATGCAGACCTTCCTGAAGAGAATCTAAAATCACCTTAATGGAAGCTTTAGCTGTTCCGACTTCCCTACTCTCGCTTTGCTGCTGGACATCTCAATTGAACAAACGTGTCTAGCACTTGATGGGAGTATTCCCACTTTCACAAAGCTGTCCTCTTAATTTCCATGCAGTCAGTTTCAGTGTCTCTGGATTGTTGAGCCGCACTGGCCCCTGAGATAGTAGGTCTGGCCTGCTCGGGATCCTGAGGGGAGGCTTCGAGCTTAGGTCCTGGACGTCCGCGAACCACGGGCGTCGTGGCCAGAAGGGGATCACTAAGCTGATAGTTGCCTGTTCTTGCTTGATCTTTGTCATGGTGCTGTGAGTGAGGGGGAAGGGAGGAAATGCATACAGTAGTCCCGGAGTCCAGGTCCGGATTTAGCGCGTCGAAAGCTATTGCTCAGTGGTTTGGGAATCAAGAGATGAAGATGTCGGTCTTCGCGTTGCCTGGGGCCTCGAACAGGTCGACTTCCGGATGCCCGAAGTAATCGGCTATGGTCTTGAATGCTGCCGGGCAAAGATACCACTCTCCCGGGTCGATTGCCACTCGGCTAAGCCAATCAGCTTGAGTGTTCGTTTGCCCCTTGATGTGGATCGCCTTGACTGATCTCAAGTTGCTTTTCGCCCCTTTGATTAGTGTGGTCGCCTGTTGGTGTAGGGATTTGGATCGAGGTCCGCCTTGGTGATTTATGTAGGCTTTCGCCACCGTGTTGTCTGTGTATACCAGTACGTCTTTTCCTTGTAAGATCAGTGCCAGGTCTCTTAGAGCCAGGTAAGTCGCCTGGAATTCCAGTCAGTTGATGTGATGGCGTTTTTCCCCCCCCCAGAAGCCATGTGCCTTGTGCCATTCTGCCGTGAGTGCATCCCCCAACCCAACAGGCTGCCAGTTGAAGAACTTCTTGAGCATCACTGGAACTGTTATCCATGGCCCTGGGTTTCCTCCCTAAGTCAGGAGGCCCTGCCATGGGCGTAGGAATCTCTGAAGTGACCAGGAATGGAATCTGACCCATTGGAGAATTCCCAGACAGGAGGTCATGGTGCCCCGTTAGCTTGCTAAAGTCTTGAGCTTGGACTTGCGGGCTTTCGAGATCTGGTGTATTAAGAGATATGGCTTTTGTTGCCTCTCTTGAATCAGAAAGAGCTTGTACTTGATGGTGTCGATCATCATGGGTCTAGGGGGGAACGAGGTGGCTCTTCTTGAAGTTGACTAGGAAACAGTGCTCCTATAAGCATGCAAATGGGCTGTAGGGTCTCCATTTTGAACTTCCGCGAATAGGTGCAGCCGGCCCCCCAGGCTTGTTTTGGAAGGGGGGAAGGGGGGAGGGTGTTCAATCATGTGTCCACCTAGGGACGCCCAGCGTTCTGCATATGCATGGTTCTATCACCGTTGTCCTTCTGCTTGTTTCGTCTGGGCCTGTATTTCTGTCGGTTCCCTCCCTGTGGGAAAAAAGGGGTGTCTGGAGCCCCCTGAAGTTTGGTATGAAGCATTGAAGGGACGACAAGTCTTCTTTGTAATACCCCCCCCTTTGTAATGTTTGCTTTTTGATTTGTCCACGGGATCTGCGAGGACCTTATCTAGGCAGACGCCGAAAGTCTGGCCCCTTGGAAGGAACCACCCACCAGATCGATTTTGGATGTGTTATCTCCCTTCCAGGATCTGAGCCACAGGCGGTGGCGGGCTGCCACGTTGGAAGCCACTGCTCGGGATGCCCAGCGGAGGATATTCATTGGCGAATCCGCTTTGATGGTCTAGGCTAATTGTATCCTGGTGGATAGGGTCCTGGTCATTTTCATAGAGACCCTAGGGTACCTGGCCCACTTGATCCACATCATCAGTGGTCCTGTTGACCTCCCTCAATGTCCTGGGAGAGGTGGCGAGGCTGAATGGAAGGACCGTGTATTGCCCATGCTGCCGGGCATACTTGAACCTGAGCCGCTATCTGTGAGCGGGGAGAATGAGGACATGCAGATAAGCTTCCTTCAGGTCGAGGAAGGTCAGCCACTCACCCCGTGTAATCGCTTGCCCTAGAAAAATAAGAGGTGAGTGTGGCCATTTTAATAATGGAGGCTACTTCCTCGAAATTCTTCCTTAAGTTGCACTCTATCCCCTTGTGAGTGGGATCCCGTGGAAAATCCTCCCCTTCGGTCAGGAAAACAGAAGTCCTCGCGAGAGGTGCTGCTGCTGCTTCTACCTTAGGGATGGCAAGGATTCTCTTTGGTTTTTTAGTTTTTCTCAAGAGAATAGAGGGCTGTCTGAGTTTTATTCATCCTGCCCACTTTATTAGGGCATTGCTGTTCCCTCTTGATGATTTCTTCATATGCCCTGTCCAGCACCATTCCTCTGTCTCTGTCCCTAGGCTGAGGGATATACTCCCTTCCTTCCTCCTGTTCCTCATCCAAGGAGTCTGAGGAGGCATGCTTGTGTTTGTTTGCCGCAGTTGGAGGCCTTTGGTTCCCATATTTATTGGGAAACTGTCTGTCAGGGTCCGCTGAAGTTTCGAGTCCTGTCTCCTCCAGCTCTCCTTCCTCTGGGGAGGAGCCCTCACTCTGTAAGTCAGAGTCCTGTGTTCGCCAGCGGCAAAGTTGTCTGACGCTTCCCCCTCCTCGGTCTCCGCTTGGGAGATCAAGACCCCCTTGTTCCCCTTTCCTCTAGGCCTCTGGCGTCGTTCCTCTTTGGAGGATTGGATCGACATCACCTCTTCAGAGGTGGAACCCAATGGGGGGGGGAGGGGTTTGGCCCTGGGGCGTTTGCCTTTCCTCGCGTCCCTAGAGCGGTCTTTGTAGGGTTGGGATTTCTTCTTCTTCTGAGGAGATCTCTTCCTTTTTAGTTGGGAGAGAATCTCCCTGAGAACCTCCATATAGGTGTCCAGGGCCAGGGGAATCAGAGGGCTTACTGTTGCAGCCTCTGCTTCTGCCTCCGTGTCTGATGCTGCCACTGCCATTCTCCTTGTGGTGGCCATTTTGGCTCTCGCTCTCCCGCTGATGCTGTCCTTTGCTGTCACGAGGCCTATAGGGGGAGGGGCGAGTGTCCCCCCGTCGTTCTTTCGCTTTCCTGCTTTCACTGCTACTTTGGAACGTGGCCTGGGGAGATCCGGGAGCTATCCTGCTGCTGCTCGCTGGGCTACGAGCCGCGGGGAACGGGAAGGGCCATGGCCCTGGAGTCGGTGGACCGTCAGGGGATGAGAACACCACTGCGGCTGGAGGCCAGGCGGTGGCAGCTGTGGTGGTGGTGGTGGCTCCCAGTCCCTGATAGCGCTCACTCCTAAGCTGGCGGAAGCATCGCTGTCGGGCTCTGGCCGCGACCGACGTGGCACGCTCCTAGCTCCAGCGGGGTTAGGGTCTAAGGAGAAGGCAGTGTGAAGGCAGACAAAACACTGGAGAGCTATGGATAGATCCCACAGCGCATGCTCCACAAAATCTGAATGTCTGCCTCCTACTGGTTGTGGCAGGGATCTACCCTACCGTACTGACTGGACGTCCAGGAGGAGCTCCCGGGAGAAGTTTCTAATCTCTTACCAGCTTGGTAAGGGATGGGAGGCGAGAGAGAAAGATAGAGAGAGCTGCATCCAAAGCACATGTGCTGAGGAGAACTCTCCATTTAAGTCCATTCCCAGCACAGGAGAAAGCTCCAAGGAGGCCCAAGAGGCAAACTCACCTCTGGAATCATACACCTTTAAATAGGTGTCTCCTTTGTAGTAGTGGAAAAGCAAGCTATATCATTACAGCCATGGAATCATGCAACAGGGGGTGTGGGTGGGAATTCACTCACTGCTAGAGGAAGGAAGGTTCATGTTTTTACAAGACTTTGCAGTAAAAGTAAAATATTTTCCAGTTGTTGCTTTCAAATTCTCAATAAGCAAGATACATTGTGCGGGTTTTTTGCAAGGAAAATGAAGTTTTTAGCCTCACAGCAGGTCTGTAATAGAGGCAAGCAGGGCTTAATTGGTGGGGGAACATGCCAGGGCTCAGTCCCAGCAATTCAATTTGGGGGTGGGTGGGTGCTGAGCTCTGGGAAACTTTCCCATTAGGAGTGTGCACTCTGAAACGTGAAATAGCCGAGATTGGCCTGAAGGGTTGGAAACCAAAGCCAGAAGAAATAACTTTCCTGCCCCATCCCCTGCACCAGCCACGATACACACTAAATCACGAGAACTCCTGTCCTACATTCAGTTGTCGAGAGGCAGGATGGTCCAGCGGTTGGGTTGCTAACCGGAGAATGGGTTTATTTCCCTGCTCTGACAAGCTCTGGACCAGGAGTGGCGGCTTTATTATAAAATAAGCACTGGCAAGTAGACAAGAAACTGAGGCATGGTAGGAGGCACGATGCTTTTCTCAAAGCATCATGGTACATAAGAGTCAGGGAGGAATCACAGGCCCCTTAGCTCTGCCACAGGAGAATTATCAAACCAGATTCAACCCTGCATCCTGGATCTAAACTCCTCATCACACACAAACAAAGGAGACAAATCAGGGTATCTGCCTCTGAAGAACTCACCCTGAACATTCAATAAGGGGAGAGATTGGCGTAAGCCCCTAAAGCACAGGGTGGGTTGTTTTTTCATATTCCTCTCTGTCTCTTCCAGGCTACCCTTCTCCTTCTACATCCCTCCAAATATGAGCCAGAGTCAGACTTCATTAGGTCCCAAGCCTAATACAGCTGGGATATTGGGAACCCAGGCCTGGTATGCAGGTGAAAAATCAGGAAAGGGGTAGGAGAGCACCGTAGACCTGCCTTTTTGCACAGCAGCACCCACGCCATGGCCTGTGCCTCAGTTTCCCTCTGCGACGGGCAGCAAACGCAGAGTTCTTGCTGGCAACATCCACTTTACTAGGGAATTTATCTCCAAATACTCAGAGATGTCTGCGTGGCTTCTCCCGGGGATCCACCTCAGGAAGTGGACTTGGTACAAAATAAGTCTCAAACATAAAATGTTACACCCCCCCCACCCCCCCCACCCAGGTTCTTATCCACCAGCCTGGAGGCACTTCTTACTGGTGACCTCACTCTCTTACCATGAGCAGGGGGATAATTTAATTCTCCCCTGAGGCCAGAGGATTTCCCCGGCAGCCACAGCAGGCCACCATTGGCTTCCTTCTATCTGCTACAGCCAAAGTGGATTAGCTGGCTGGGAGCAGAGTCCATTAACCCTTGCTGGGCTAGCTCACATTGCTGCACTGCTCTTTCCCAACAGAGCCATGCCGCTAAGGAGCACTGTGCTGACACTGCACTCAGTGAGAGTGGTCATGTCAGAAACAGAGTGGGGCTTAGGTGTACTTCTTTCTGATACGGCCCCATACCCCAAAGCACCATGGTGTCACTGCACTCATGCCACAGAGGAGCATGACCTGACCCAAACACAAGGGACCAGCTGGGTCCCAGGACTCAATCCCCCCCCCCACCCCTAGAAAGAGGGTTCTATCCCTTCTAGGGATCTATGCCCTCCTATAGGGTTCTATCCGCCATACAGAAAAGCAAATTAGTGTTGATACTCCCAGTCTCCGGACTCACCCGGAAGACAGACATCTGGTTGGTGGTGAGGGTGCCAGTCTTATCGGAGCAGATGACAGATGTGCAGCCCAGAGTTTCCACAGAAGGGAGGCTCCGCACGATGGCATTCTTCTTGGCCATGCGGCGAGTGCCCAGTGCCAAGCAAGTAGTGATGACCGCAGGCAACCCCTCGGGGATGGCAGCCACCGCCAGTGCCACAGCAATTTTGAAATAGTAGATAGCTCCGCGGAACCAAGAGCCACCATGAACAGGGTCACTGAAGTGGCTGATGTTGATGACCCAGACAGCGACACAGACTAGGGAAATGACCTTGGAGAGTTGCTGGCTGAACTCATCCAGTTTCTGCTGCAACGGGGTCTTCTCTGGCTCGGTTGCCACCATCTGATTCCTGATCTTCCCAATTTCTGTGTACACCCCTGTCGCTATGACGATACCCACGGCCTTACCAGCGGCAATGTTGGTACCCTGGGGGGGAAAGAAGCGGGAGAAACTGGTTACATACACAACGTACACACGTTTGAGCTTGAAACAAGGAACAGATAGTTCATTATGTACAGGGTAGGTTGGTCTAGAACAGGAGTGGGGAACCTATGACCTGTGGACCAAATCTGGCCTGTGGTTGTTTTTAATTTAACCCCTTCCCAGTTATTTAGTCTGGCCCAAGAACCCAGTCCTTTACCCTCAGGCACTGAAAGTGAGCTTTGGAGAAGGGAGAAGAGAGGATGGCATGCCCTTAAGGACTTATCCATGGCATACATCAGGGGTGGGCAAAGTTCCCATCCCCAGGAACCTCATATAGAGCTGAAATGAGTAGTGAATGTATTAACCACAAGTAATGCCCAAATGTTTAGGTAGCCCTTTGAGTACCCAACCATACACCTGCAATGGGAATGAATTTTCACCTACCTGTTTTGGATTGAGAGAGTGCAAGCGTAAGTAAAAATGCCCACTACTTTTAGCAGAGCAGCTGAGCCACAACAGAAGAGCCCCTTTAAGGTAGTAACTGTAAGCTCTTTATATGACCAATATACAGTGCCCATCCTCATAACCAAGGTAGACAGACATAGCTAGCAGTTGCTCTGGTAGCTCTCCTGGTAGAGCATTGGAAAGAAAGCGGAAGGGTTGGTGGTTCAAGGCTCTTACAGGCAAAGAAGCTGAATGGAAACATCAGAGAATCCACCACGCAGTAGGCAAACCCTATGTTATTGTTTCCCAAAGTAAACTTATAAATGCAAAAAATAAATAAATCACACCTTCAGCTTACTACTCAGTCCAGATTTGAACCCTTGCCCTATCAGTCTCCTGTGCCCTAGTCTACCAGCAGAGCTACAGGAGAAATAGCTGGAGTGTTTTAGTCAGACAGCGGAGATGAACTATATTAATTATTATTATTATTATTATTAAGCATTTATATAGCACCAGCAGTGTACCAAGCGCTTTACAATTGTTATTACTAGAGACAAGTCCCAGCCCAGTGGACTTACAATCTAAGATGGACAAGGATGAGGGGAACACAGGGACGGACAGACAGACACACATTCCCATTTTACAGCTAGGGAACTGAGGCTGAGAGGTTGTGACTTGCTCAAGGCCACCCAGTGAGTTCATGGCTAGGGCAGGATTTGAACCCTGGCTTCCCAGGTCCAGGTCCAGCACCTTATCCACTACACCGCACTGGCTCACCTACTGGCCAGAAAACTAGACAGCTCTTTGTAAGGGTGCAACAGATGCAGTTGTGGTGTGAGTGGGTAGCTAAGCTTTGTGCTTGCTGTGCCAGGAGTCATGGGTTCTAGCCTGCATTACATTTCCTTCCCGTTCCCTTTTCAACAAAATAAACTCTCCGCTCCTATTGACCCTAATGGATGTAGGATGCAACCGGAGCTGTGAAAGTAGGAGCTGCTACTTCGCTATTAAAAACAAATGACAGATGGGCTTTCCCCTCCCCCATCTGGCTGGTGGATTCTCTGATGTTTCCATAGATCCAAGGGGCTTACAATAGAGAGGAGAGACAAGCGAGAGGTGGAACCCAAGGAGAGACAGGGATAAGTTCATGAAATTGAGAATACACAGGTATATGTGCTGCTCAGCATTATTACATTTTCTACCCTTAAGCCGACAGCTCTACACATCATTCCGCCTCTCATGATTTTTGCCTTGAGGCTGGTTCTATAAGAGGAGGCATCAGATGCAGAAAACAGTTACCGAAAAAAGCATGTTCTTTTTGTTCTGGTTGACTGCCCTTGGGTCAGGAATGGGGTCAGTGTGTTTAATCACAGACACAGATTCACCTGCAGAGAGAAGAGAGGGGGGAAAGCCAAGTGTTGATTTAGATACTTTGTGTCCACATGCATTAACTAACCCATATTTAGGAGGGTCAACTGCACCTTGGTTAATGAACCCATGTTAATTAACTCTCGAGTAAAACCCTCCACTTGAAAAATGCATTTTAATTAGAGCTGAGAGGAGCATGGATAATTTATTAATTTATTAATTTATTAATATTAATAATTTATTAATAAATACTAAAATAACCCAGCCAAAATAGATCCCCAGTGAGCACAAACGGGTATCGGTTATGACCCAAACTGCCGTTTTTGGTTTGGGTCATGCAGATTTTGAATCTGCATGACCCAAACCAAAAACGGCAGTTTGGGTCATAACCGATACCCGTTTGTGCTCACTGGGGATCTATTTTGGCTGGGTTATTTTAGTATTTCAGTCATTCTGGCAACATTTGCACATGCACAATGGTTGAAATGATGCAACCAAAATACTGAAATGACTGAATTACACCCCCGCCCCCAAACCCTGGGAAAACACGAAACAGACCCCCACCCCCAATCAGATATGCAAGTACCCATTTTCGGTCATGGATGGCTATTGGGTAGACAAAGAGCTACCCAAAAATGCAAACACCACCAGTGAAATAAACCCACTAACAATTTCAGCACTAATGTTAATCCATATTAAGGTTCACCCTGCTTTAAACAGGGCAAATTTGAACTCTGAGAGACTTTCAATGTGGACTAAAGGAGTCTCCCCATAGGGGCAGGGTTAATCTTGATGAATTAATTCAAATTAAATTGATTTCCTGAGTCCTAGTTCACGTGATGGAGTTAGTCCGTATTACTATTCAACCCACTTTAAAATTAATAAATTAACCATTCATAAACTCACTTGGCTGTGTCCACACAGCCTTAGCATTCTACGGTAGCGAACTTGGTTTGTATCTGCTGACTAGAATTTGGTCTACACAAGCACTTCTTCTTGGAACTGGGGCTGCCAATGCACCATTGGAGGCCTCTTTGCGTTACAAGCAACAGGGCCTTTTTAAATAAGCAGGATTTCTCCCACAGTTTAAACCTGCGGCTTTTGGACACCTCCACGGAGGGGCTTTAGACGCTCTTCTGTGAACCGGAAGTCGCCTGGACACCATTAGAAACAGCGGCGCCAGGCCACTCCTGGTGTTTTGAGAAAGTAGGAGGGATAAGTTCACGAAACTGAGAAGACACAGGTACATGTGCCGCTCAGCATTATTATATTTTCTAACCCTAAGCTGACAGCTCTACACATCATTCCGCCTATCATGATAAGACCCAAAACACCCAGGAGTCACGCAGTGCCGCTGTTTCTAATGGCGCCCAGGCGACTTCCGGTTCACAGAGGAGCATTTAAAGCCCCCCCTCCCCCGCACCCCTCCTGTGGAGCTGTCCAAGAGCGCAGGTTTAAACTGTGGGGGAAATCCCGCTTGTTTAAAAAGGCCCACAGTCATTCCATTAACTGTGTTTCAACAAGAGACGACAGTGCTCACAGTACTGCTGCCACTTCCCTACCCTTACCGGTGAGAATGGACTGGTCAACCCGCAACGTCGTTGATTTGATCTCGATGAGGCGGATGTCGGCAGGCACCTTGTCGCCAACTGAAGGAAGGAAAAGCAGAACACAAATACCATGGGTTAAATGTGTTAGAAGCCAAATATGGTGAGAGAGAAGCATCAGGTAACTGCGGGAATGAGGGGGAAAGGTGGTTTTGCATTAAAGGCACTGGACTGGCCTTTGGGAGACTGGGTTAAATTCCTTGTTCTGCCACTGACTTACGAGAAGGCAAAGACCAATGTAGCATCAAGTGGACAATGGACATTGTGGAAAATACATTGAAATCCAAAACTCAGAGTGCGGCAGCCGTCAAAAAAAGCAAACAGAATGTGAGGAATCATTCAGAAAGGGATAAAGAATAAAACTGAAAATATCGTAATGCCTCTATACAGATCTATGGTACGACCACACCTGGAGTAGTGTGTGCAGTTCTATTGTGATGTCAAAACGACATCACAGAATTAGAAAAGTTACAGAGAAGGGCAACAAAAATGATCAAGAGTATGGAATGACTCCCATATGAGGAGAGGCTTGACAGGTTAGAGCTCTTCAGCTTGGAGAAGAGACAACACGAGGGGATATGACAGATATTAATAAAATCATGAGTGGTGTGGAGCACAAACACGGAGTGGTTATTTATCCTCTCTAAGAGTACTAAAACAAGGGAACACTCCATGACATTAACTGATAGCCGATTTAAAACAAATAAGATAAAGTATTTTTTTCACTCAGCACACAATTAATTTGTGGAACTTACTGCCAGAGAAAGCGGCCACAGCTGGTAGTGTAGCTAGTTTTAAAAGGGGATTGGATACGTTCTTAGAGGATAGATCCACTAGCCAAGTAGGTTTTGGGCACGTAACCTCTTACTGTTGGGGACTGGAATAACAGGGAATGGATTGCCCATTGTGACCTCTTGGTTATTTCTCCCAAGACAAAGAAATTGGTCACTGTTGGAGACAGGATGCTGGGCTTGATGGACCATTGGTCTGACCCAGTATAACACTACTTGCGTTCTTAGGTAAGAAGGGCTAGAATATAAGATCAAGGTGGGATTAGAAGCACCCACAGGGTCTGGCTAACATGCTAGTGGCCATAGTGTTGCACAGACTGAGACAACTTCCTGTTTCCTGTTGGAAACTTACAAGGCTAAGGGCAGCCAATGAGAAATCAAGAAGGAGGAGCCTATGAGGTGCATCCAGATTACCTAGAAAAGCCTGAGCAGTCAAGACGCCAGCCTCAAATCCCATGGTCCCAGGTTCAAACCCTACTCTGCTTCTTTATCTTCACACCCACAAAACCAAAAGATTTTTTTTTGGAACTCTGAACTGACAGAAGTGAAAGGTTCCCTTGGTACAGCACCCAACCAAAAACTAGGAGACTAAGAGTGCTCAGGCCAAATTACATAAACTGTTGAACAGAAACTGACTAGTGTGGCATAATGCCCTCCACAATCTGCACCCAAAGCAGCAAGGAACCACTCCCTTAACTGAAATCCATTAAGTGCATTCCAGCCAGAGATTGGACACAGCATCTAGTTTATGAACTGACAAAGAGCGTCTGCTTGAAAAAGAAAGAGCAGAATCGAGAAATTCCCATCCAGTATTAACAAGCACCCAATCAGCTAAACTGATCTCCCTACCGCCTTAGTGCTAGAAGTTTGATCCAACCACTACAGAAAGTCAGTCCAAGTTCTTTGAGCAGGTCCAGGAAGCATGAATGACAAGAGTGCCTCTTTTAAAACAGAGCCTTTTAGGATTCTTCATGAACAATGTCCCAGAAGAATGTCCCCCTCCCACCAAAAAAAATCCGACCCCTTGGGTCTGCCATTGTGGCAGAAGACCTTGGGAGGAAAGGCTCTGACAAAGTTCTGCAAAAATTAGACACGTTCTAAAGACAACTTCTCTTGGGGTATTTTGGCTTTTTCAACTGTTGGCGCCAGCTAGACGAGGGATGTCTGCAAGACTGAGAGAAAGTCTACAATCTGATGTGTCAAAACAGTAAGGAGGGGGAAAGAGATAAAGTAACAGCCTTTCCCTACTTACCTGCTCTTGCTAAAGAAAGGGGAGAACATGATGCAAGGGCGATGGCACCATTATCAACCATTTCCGTAAATTTGGTTCATCTGATATTTGCATGGGGAAGTCAAGTGTGTTGGGGAAGCTCTGTTTTCAGAGCTTCTGACTCAGATCCACTATTGTGGGGCCTCTTACGCTCGCTCTGCAAGGACGCTCAATAGAAGAGTTTGTGTTTGCAGCAAGAGGAAGACTGTTTTTAGACAATCACACTAAAACATTATTAACAGACAGAACGGTATCACAACAAAAACATTTTATTCTGTTTAGACGATCTTTACTAAAAAACATTCTATGACTTGTATGTGTAAACATCTAAAATATTTTAGCATTATGCTGGAGGACTTTAGCAACCCCATGGTCCCCTGGACTTGAAACTTGGCGCATTCAGCTGCCATGAGTATTTGCAAAGTGCCCAGCACTGCCTGACAAAGCTCCTCTCCCCACAAGTCAGCAAGTAGGACAGGGCTCCTCTTGTGAGGAGATTGCAGCGCCAGGCACTGCCTGTCAAAGTTCTTCACACACGCACCCAGCCAGCGAGCAGGGCACAGCTCAGCGCTGGGCTGGGGGGGTGTCTGCCTGCGCCTGCAGGGCTACACGCTGGCAGGACAGGCCGGCTTCCAGCCCAGAGGAAGAGATGTGCACCAGAGGTTGGACGTGCTTCCCGAGCAAAGCCTCTCCTGGCTAGAGCGCAGCGGCCCTGCACACTGTTTACGTGTCCTTTCTAGCTCCAGTTCTATGGTCTATAATGTTCTTTATTTAGAACATTTCATTAAAATCTGGGAAAAGGTGTTTCATAAAAACGTTCTAAAACCCAGAAGTGTCAAAATCTATACCGTTCCAATAGGTACAGACAATCACCTTCAAAACAAAAAAAACCCACTAGAACGTTCTAAATGTATCATCTAAAACCAGCCAAAGTTTCCAAATCAAGTGCCTCTCACACTGGCCCAGAACCATGGGGATGGCACAGAGGGAGCCCAGCATTTGAGAATCAGCTGCCGATTGCTAGGAGTGCCACAGCCTGCTTAGGTTATAGCCAGGGACCCGAGTTGACTGCGTTGCTGCAGTTTGCAGCGATTTTTGCAGAATCAGCCAATCCTCGCAGTGACAGGCTGAAATTGCAGTGAAACCACAGTGGGAGAGGTCTTCAGGATCTTGAAATCCTGGCTCAGGCATAAAAGTGTCGCCTGACCCCAAACTAAAACTGCTGTTGCAGCTGCCGTCTGTCCGGGAGGTGTGACCACAACCCCCGAGGGTGAATAGGTCCCTAGGAGATTAATTGTGGGTGTGGGAGTCTTAGGGCCCTATATTTTGATGAGGGAGGTCTGGGGCTTTAACATGAAGTGGGAGTTCTGGGGTGCTGAAATTGCAGATGATTAGAGTGGTGTTTGATTAACAGTGTTGTGATTCTATGTCAGACCTGTCGAAAAAGCATGCTGGTAAGCAAATATGCATGTATAAATTGTTGCATAATTATGCAAATCAAGTTAATTATGCAAATGTTAATGCTTGCAGTGAATTTGTAGAATTTAGCTTCACTGGTTAAGGGTTTTTGGTGTAGTGAACTCGTGTCCCTGGTTATAGCATGCACTTGATTAACCTCCATGTACCTCGCCCAACAAAATCCCTTCATCTTGAGATCCAAAGTTTCTTGTTTATACTGAGGGGGAGAGGGGGGAAATCCCTAACAAATTCTGTGCACAGAGTGCCCCATGCATTGTGTGTAGAATGCCCCAAGCTTATACAATGATGCAAATTTTGATGCAAAGCTCTTCGTAACATAAAGCCAGAGAGAACCACTTGGTGCAGGATCCGCCAGACAGATTATCCCACACGTATGCTCATCCAGCCCGTTCTTCAAAGCCTGTAATGATGGAGAAGCCACAACGTCCATGGATAGCCTGCTCCACTGCCCGACGGCCCTTACAGCCAAATAGTTTTGCCTGAGGTTCAATAAAATCCCTTCCTGCAGCTTGAAACCACTGCTTCTTGTCCTGCCCTCCATAACAAGCGAGAACATTGTACTCCCATCTTAGGATATCCTTTCAAATATTTGTAGAACGTTACCATATCCTTGTGTAGTCTTCTTTTCTCCAAGCTGATTCCCCGGCGGAATCTACCGGCTCGTCTGTTGATGGGCCGGTCTGATTCCGCCGGGGAATCATTTGGGTGATTCCGTGACGGGGCCAATAGGGCCCGCGTCACGTCTGAAATCACCCTACATTTACAGTTATCATTGCACAAACAAAAAGGTTTTTCTCTTCATATTTGGGGGGGGCAGAAAGTTAATAACATCCATGCAAAACTGGGGGTCGGGGGGGGAGATTGCAAGGACTTTTTTTTTTTGGCCAAAAATGAACTGGGGGGGGAGGGGGGATAAAAAATAAACAACTTTTGAGTGTTTATGAGTGTTGAGTCTGTGCTGTGGGTGAGATTGCAAGTGGCAGAGGCTGTGGCTGCACTGTAGGGTATGTGTGTGTGTGTGTGGGGGATTGTCTGTGCAAATGTGTGTGAAGTTGTAGCTTTGCTTTGCAGTATGGGATGTGTAGAGTGTGGTGGAACATCAGGGAGAGGGCTGTGCCATGGGTGTGGGGGGTACGTGTTGTGTCGCTGTGTAATGTCGGGTTGTGATGGGGCGGTGCTGAGGTATGGAGGGCTATCTTAGAAGGATGGAGGGTGTGTGCATGCAGGTATGGGTGTGTTCTCCAGAAACCCATTTCCTTTTTATACCCTGGTCTGTCTCCCACAGCCCCCTTCCCTTTGCTACCTTACACCCTTGGCATGGAGGTGGGGAAAGAGAAGGAGGCAGACACCATTCAGAGTAGCCTCTTTGCCCCACCCCTTTTCTGACATAGCCCCGCCCTGGCTAACTCAGAAAAAGAGAGGGCCTGCCCGGTGCGCCTCTGGGTCAAACCTGGAGGCGTGACAACATTAATGGTAAGAGAGGGCCATGAAAGCATCGGAAAGAAATGTGTCCAGGCGACAAACTTTCTGCACTGTACATTTTAACTGCTCCCAACGGCTAGTCAGCATTCTCCTCAAAATCCCACAGAAGCGGCCAGACCGCATGCTCAGCAGGATCCGAACAGGAAACCTCTGGCCCAGACATTTTCCACTTGCGGAAAAAGCCTTTGAGCTGCCTGGCCTGCAACGGCCTCCCCTTTAACACTGGTCTTTGCGAGCTAGGCATAAACCTCCCTTTTCCAGAGAGTGCCTTGGCCTGTGGCATCCCCCTTTGGGGTCATTCCTTTGCCCACACAGAAAGGGAGCTTTGTCAAGCAGGAAAACAGGCCAGGACTGTTTTCCCAACAGGAACCTCAATGGAAAACCAGCTTCAGTGAATGAAGCCTTGAAAGGGGGAAACTTTATCTACCGTGCAGGTCCCTGGAGAGGCTGGTTCTCGGACCCACACACAGGGTAAGAATGCCGTCCTAAACATGGCTGTGGGAACAACAGTAGGGGTGGAAGGGAAATGCCCCTACTGAGGCACAGACAACAGTTCCCTCCTTAATTTTGGCCCACTCTAGCTCTTGTAATGGAAGGTCACAGAAGCTTAAATAAAGCCAGAGGTGGAAGCATGCTGGTTTTAAATAGCTTGGGATGCTCCTGAAGAGCTCCAGCTGGGCTTGGTGCCGCCTGCCTCAGCAGGCCTAGATTTCTCCAGCAGCCTGGTGCTTCATGCTAGCACACCCCTGGAAGCAACTATCCCCTGTGGTGCTCTTCGCCCTGCCCACCATCCTCCCTCCTGCCAGCATCTGGAGTTCCCTGGAAGCTGAATGAGTGGGCGCAGCTGCCGTCATTTTGGTGGGCCCAGGAGGCAGAGCTTGGGGAGTGGACAATGCTGGAGAGGAGTAAAACCCCTTTGCCCCTCTTCTATCCAACATGGCTCTGGCCAGAAGGGTCAGAGTCAGACAGGAGCTAGTGGGGTGAAACACACACCCACCCCTTACTTCCACTCCCCCAGGGCCCATGCTCTGGATTGCTGTTCAGTCTCTTGCTCACAATAACATCTAGACACCCATTTCCCCCCCAGATCTGTACGAATGAGACAATCAATGGCCCGTTTCTTGTCCACATACAAACAAGAGTTCGCTTTAATATACACTGCATCAGGATTCAGCTGGCCTGTCTTACTGCAACCTGCTGTGCAGTCTGACCAACTGCGGATCCAAGATCACCAACGTCATTAGCCTCTGCATTTTAATTTTTACATAAGCCCCTGCCAGATGAAAGCCAACAACTGGAAGATTTTAAATAACACAAAATTGGATCAGCACACTAGGAATTGTAGAATGTTTCCACTAGTAAAATCAATCCACAAAGAGGAGGAGAACAGATGAACAGAAAGGATCCAGGAGCTTGAAGCTGACCTGACTGGGTCCTTGGGACATGCTGTTTCTGTATGTTATTTTGAGGCGTGTGGGGCGTATGGGCAAGGAAAACCTGAATATTTTTGATCAGTAGGATCCAGTGAAGTTGGGGTCCTGCGCAAAATAGCAGAACAAGCCCCCTCCTAACACAAACATCCGACAGACGCATATAGACTCGCCCATTAGAAAAAGGAAGGTGTTACTGTGGTTAGTTTTACTGTTTAATTAAACGTAACACCCGCTTCAAGAGATGGGTCCATAGAGCATATACGATTTGTATGTTATTTCTAGTTTCCTCATAGTCCCCCCCCCATGTCAGAAACAGTATCCACCCTAAAAGGCTGTATCAGGTTTATCCATGAGGTCTCTTGCTTCTAGCCTTACAAATTCTAGGATTTTAGTAGAAGCTGAAGTTCTGCTTAGGATGGGCAGATATGCAAGTTTTAGAGGACAATTATGAGAAATACAGCTTGCAGGGCTGCACTGGCTCCAATGCAGCCCTGCAACCTGTATTTCTCATAATTGTCCTCTAAAATTTTCGTATCTGACCATCCTAGTTCCACTCCCAGGTCTGTCACTGACCTACTGGATAACCTTGGACAAGACCATTCAGCTCTCTCTGCTTTAATTTTGGACAGCCAGGGTAACCTAGTGGATAAGATGATGACCCTGGAAGACCAGGGTTCAAATCCCATTTTCACTATGACCTTACTGAGCGGCTGTAATAGGGTGTAGGTAGCACCTGGGTGCTGGCACTACGAGTCAAGGTGGATCATGCCTCAAGATGGCGCCAAAGGGAGCACAGGTGCCAAACAACATGTATGACAATGCCTAACTTTGCTCACTTGTGCAAGCCACTGGAGGCTAACCGGCTGAGTGGAGCCGGCTTGGTTTGGCCAGCTCCTAAGGCCTGAAAGTTATGGAGATCAATCTAGGGAGGTCACGCAAGGAGAGCCAGGAAGGGTTCTGCCTCACAAGGGCTGAGGCAGCCAGCTGTCAGAAGCTGTCCCTGGAGGAATCTGGCTACAGGAGGGATTGTCCCTGCCCGGAAGGGGCCACGGTTGAGGAGAACCCTGGAACCTCTACGTATTGGACTATAGATTTATGTTAGCTACGGGTGACAGGAGCGGACGCACTGTAAATAAAAGACACTTGGAGAAAGATCCCACTTGGAGAAAGACCCCCACAGGACCCCACCCCACCACTGTTATACAGTGGCCTTGGGCAAGTCACACCCTCTCAGACTCACTTTCCCATCTGTAAAGTGGGAACAACAATGACCTACTTCACAGAGCTGTTGCAAGGGTAAACTGAATACAGATTGTAAAGCACTTTGAAAGCTAAAAACCTACCTCTTCCATCAGGCCTTAAGTACCACCATACTGGGCCAGACCAACGATCCATCGAGACCAGCATCCTGTCTCTGACAGCAGCCAATCTCTGTCGCTTGGGAGAAGTACCCACCAGATGATAATGGGGTGATCCATTCCCTGTTGTTCAGTCCTAGTTCCTGACTGTCAGAACTTATGTTCCCCAAACCTACTTGACTAATAGCCATTAATGGACCTATCCTTCCAAAACCTATCTAATCCTTCTTTAAACTGAGCTATACTACCGGCCTTGACAACCAATTCCACAAGTTAATTGTGTGTAGAGTGGGAAAAAAAATGCTTTTTTAAAATTTGTTTTAAATCTGCCGCCAGTTTATTTCATGGAATGTCCGATAGTTCTAGTACTATTTGAGAGGGTAAATAATGGCTCCCTATTAACTCGTTTCACACCACTCTTGATTTTATAAACTACTGTCATATTCCCTCTCAGTCATCTCTTCTCCAAGCTGAAGAGGCCTAACCCTATCAAGCCTCTCTTCATACAGGAGCTGTTCCCTGTTCCTGATCCTTTTCGTTGCCCTTCTCTGGACCTTTTCTGTGTTGTCATCAGTACGCCGATGACACACAACTCTACCTCTCTTTTTCTACAGACCCAGACCCGGCAGTCTCAGTGCCCACCTGGTGCCTGGCGGCTGTGGGGGACTGGATGAGGGCGAGCTGTCTGAAGTTGAATCCCAACAAGACGGTAGTGATGTTGGTGGGTAGGGCGGGAGCGTGTCTGTCTCCCTTTGGCCACACAGGTCCATAGTCTGGGGGTGCTCCTCGACTCATAGCTCCACCTGGATCTCCAGGTGGAGACTGTAGCGAGGGGAGCATTTCGCCAGTTACATCTGGTACGACGACTGCAGCCGTATGTTTCGGACTCGGATCTGTCCACCATCATCCATGCCTTTATCACCTCTAGGCTACTGTAACGCACTCTACGTGGGGCTGCCCTTAGGGACGGTCTGTAAGTTGCAGCTGGTGCAGAATACGGCGGCCTGTCTCTTAACGGGGACGGGTCACCATGAGCACATTACACCGGTGCTCCGCTCCCTGCACTGGCTGCCTATTCTCTTCCAGGCCCAGTTCAAGGTGCTGGTAAAGACCTATAAACAGGGCCCCGATTCTTCCGTGGAATTTTTTTTTAAATTCCGCGGGAGTCAGGGGCCAATTCTGCGCCTCGGCGCGATTTACCATGCGGGGGGGGGGGGGCTTGGTTTGCCTCCTCCTCCCCCCGCACTGGTAAACCCTCAGGGCCTCCCCTCCCCAGCTGCCGGGGCTTGCCCTCCCCAGCTGCTGGGGCGTGCTTGAATCCCACCCCCCACCCCCCAAAAAAACCCCAAAAGGATTTTCTTACCAGGGATGGCAGCAGCAGCTGCTCCGTCCAGCGCGCTCTTTTCCTGCTCGCACTTCCTGGCCCCTCCCGACGGGGCCTCTCAGGGCGACGCAGCCGGATGACGTCATCTGGCTGCGTCGCCCTGAGAGCCCCGTCGGGAGGGGCCAGGAAGTGCGAGCAGGAAAAGAGCATGCTGGACGGAGCAGCTGCTGCTGCCATCCCTGGTAAGCAAATTAAAGGGCCCTGGCAAGTGGGGAGGCTGGGGAGGGGAAGCCCCGAGGGTTTGTTCATTCCCCTTCCCCCGTAGAATCTCCTGCCCCGCGTCCCCGCAGCGCAGGCTGGAAATTCTGCGCTGGGGTAAGCGGGGCAGGAGATTCCGCGGGGGGAGGGGAATTCCGCGGGAAATCTGCGATTCGCAGACCCGCGGATCCCTCGGGGCCCTGCCTATAAAGCCCTAAATGGCCTGGGCCCGGCTTACCTGCGGGGCTGCCTCAGGCCCCGGATTGCATTGCAGCCCCTGCGGTCGGCCGGGGACGCCCGACCCGAAGTTCTCCAGGTTGCCTGGGTGGCGACGATGGGGCGGGCGTTCTCAGTGGCCACTCCCAGGCTGTGGAACTCCTTCCGAACGGAGGCCCGCCTGGCCCCAGACCTCCCCCCTTTCCGTAGACAGTGTAAGACCTGGCTGTTCCGCCGGGCCTTTGAAGAGGGAGACAGGTAGGGTGGGGGGGGTTTGGGGAGGGGGAATTCTGCCCTTTTAGTTCTTTTTATCTTTTTAAATGTTTTAAATGATATTTTATGTGTTTTTACTGTTGCTGATATATTTGTAAGCCGCCCCGAGCTGCTCCATGAGCAGGAGGTGGCAGAGTAGAAAAATAATAAAATAAATAAATACATTTTCTAGATCGACTATATCTTTTTTGAGATGCGGCGACCAGAACTGCACACAATATTCAAGCTGCAGTCACACCATGGATGTATATAGAGGCATTATGATATTTTCAGTTTTATTCTCGATCCCTTTCCAAATACTGCCTAACATTCTGTTTGCTTTTTTGACGACCACCGCACACTGAGCTGAGGTTATCAATGTATTGTCCACAATGACTCCAAGATCC
This sequence comes from Sphenodon punctatus, assembly GCA_003113815.1. Classification (NCBI taxonomy): domain Eukaryota; kingdom Metazoa; phylum Chordata; class Lepidosauria; order Sphenodontia; family Sphenodontidae; genus Sphenodon; species Sphenodon punctatus. The sequence goes on along the minus strand of QEPC01009365.1, from coordinate 3,214,829 downwards.
TCTTACTGAGCAGACCCCTCATTTAGAACCCAGCATTGTGTACATACAGTTTGGATTATTTTTCCCCATGGGTGAAAACATACAAGACAATAGCTCAGATTAGCCCCCTTCGGATGGATGGCCACCTGCTCGTCAGTCACCTGGCCGCTAGATGTTCACCTGTATCCACTCCCCACCCGCCCCATGAACCCCACTCACAGCATCATCCCAGCAAACATGGAGCCCACCTTGAGGGGAAATGCTGGCTGATGCAGGCAAATGTGCACCCATATCACCACCGCCCGTCTATTAGGGTGTGTGCAGCCTCCACGCGCGTGCAATAGCCTTAACCTCCCTGAGTGCCCCTTTCACCCCCTGGTCCTCTAATGGCTCAACTGACACTCCAGCTGGCTTCTTGCTGCTGATGAACTTGACAAAGATTTTATTATTATTGATTTTGGCTTATAGTCATAAATAACTTTTACTTACTTACTTCATGCGTTTTTGCATCTTTAGCAAGTCGCTCTTCAAATTCTGTCTTTGCCTGCCTTATTAACAATTTACATCTAATTTGACAATCAATATGTTTTTTCCTATTTTCCTCATTAGGACTAGCTTTTCATTTTTTAAAAGGATGCCCTTTTGGCTCTAACAGCCTCCTTCAACTCACCATTTAGCCGTGCCTGCAGACATTTGGTCCTCTTGCTAGGGGTTTGTGTGTTTGTCTGTTTACACTTGTGGAATACATTTAATCCGGGCTTCCAAGATCATGTTTTTAAATAGTCTCTAGGCCTCCTGAAGACATTTAATCCTTGCAACTGTTCCTTTTAGTTTCCTTCTAACTATGCAAAAATGAGGAAACTCATTCCCCTTTTTAAAGTTAAATGTTACTGTGGTAGTTCTATTTGTCATTCTCCCTCCATATAAGCATGTCAAATTTTCCCTCTGCATGACACACCATGGAGATATTCACCCAGTTAATATTAGGATAATTGAAGTCACCCATTATTATTGTGTTTCCAGCTTCAGTAGCCAACTCCTCACCTCCACAGATAGCCCATTTGTGCTTCTCCGTCCTTCTACCGTCTTATCCTTCAGAACCACCCTCCTCCCTTGTTAAATGAGCTAAGCACGTGCCCCTGCAATGCCTCAGCTTCATGAATGTATCCCTCTCTCCCCCTATGTGCCCCTCTCAGCCTTATCTATTCCAGACTGTAAACCCCTTGGTTTAATCACAACTGTTCAGCACTAGAAACATTGCTGGCACTATATTATTAATACTAATATTAATTACAGCACTATATAAAAAGAAGTAGTAACTATTTCCTTATCACCCCTGCGATGTCAAAACTTTAATTATCCCCATTTTACAATTAACCACTAGATCAAAGCTAACAATTATTTTTCTAGATGCAGTCTATTAGGGCCACATGAAGAAGGATCAGTCCATCTCTTCTGTTTCACAGCACACCGCTTAGTTAGATCCCCTTTCCAGGACTGGGGCCTATATATTTCTGTAGCAATCTCAGCTTCTCAGTAACGGAACCCACCCCTTGAAATGCCTGGCCTTCATCCCCAGAGTAGCAAAATGGTTTATACAAATGAGTCCTGTCTCCATATGAGGAAGGCCAGGCCTCAACACCATACCTGCCACTTCCACGATATCCCCAGGAACAATGTCCCGCGCCCGAATCCTCTGGACTCCACTCCTGTCAGCACGGATCACCTTTCCCATTTCTGGCTCATATTCCTTTAAGGCTTCAATAGCACTCTCTGCGTTTCTCTCCTGGAAGCAAGACAAGCCTCGGCAATATATCAAAAGGATACCTGTAAGTTAGAACTCTGCTCAGGCCAGATCTTGGAGACTGAGCCCAGCCCAACCTCAGTGCAGCTGGGCTCTTGAAAACCCAGGCCCAATTTATCCAGCTAGCCCTGGTCTCCTGCAGCGCACCATGACATTGTGGTGCTCTAGACTGGGTGGAGCTAAATCAGAAAAGGGACACCTTAGCCCTACCTCTTTCCAACATAACCATTTCTCCACAGAATGCTGTGATGTCACAACAGTCTTTGGGGTGAGACTGTCATAAAAGAGGCCGAGTTATGGTACCTCCACCACTTTTTTTGGGTGATATCACAATGCTCTGTGATAGTGGGGCGCAGCCTGATTTCCATGGGCCGGGAGTGCACCCGGCCTGACCCCAATGAGACCAGTTGAGTGCCAGTCAGGAAGGGTCACTTATCCACAGTAGAAGCCTATGGCCTAGTTAGCTGCCTATACAGGCATGAAGTGGGGGTCTGAGCAAGGGACTGGGATGTAGAAACTCGCAGTTTGAAATCCTGGGCTTAGATAGTTTTGCACTGGGCAGGTCTTTGCTCTCCCTTATTCCCTGCACAGGTAAAAAACAACCCAGTGCTCTCCACCAAGTAGGATAGATGCCATAATACAGCATCTTCTAAGGGACGAATCAACCTTACAAAGGCTGCTGCCAATGCTTACTCCTTTGCTGAAAAATCAAAACCAGCTGAAAACCAGAAAAATGGCTATGCGAATACTGGTTTGGGTTGCAGACATCATTTGGATGTTTGGAGAGCTATCCAAAAAACATGACTAATGTCTGCAAATATAAACCCCACTATTTGTTTTGGCACTGGAACAGATGCAGTTAGAGAGAGGTTCATTCTGACTGTTCAAATCTTGCAAAATAACCTTTGAAATTTACAAGCGTGCCCAGTGCATGTAAATGTCAATGGCTGGCTCCCCCACCTCCCGGCAGCTGATAGGCTGTGGAGAGCGAGGTGCCCGAGGGGCTTCTGCCTATCTGCTAATCGGCAGGAAGCGGGAAGCGCCAGCAGCTCTTGCCCCCACCACCCGCACGGGATCATTCCCCCTCCGCACGGGATCATCCCCAGTGCTTCCAGAGCCTGAAAGGCCAGGGTGCTCTGAGAGGACTGGGGAAACAAATGTGCATTTGGGGAAAGTGCAATGGTTAGCCCAGGCAAAGTGCAATGGCTGAGCTTTCCCTTTCCCAAAGAAATAAGTGCCCAAAAGGACAAGAAGGTACACTGGTAGGGAAACTAATTCTCTGTTGTCCAGGAGGACTAAAAATTGTCCCTGTTCCACCCCAGTTACCTCCCAGCATGCATCTAAACCATTAATTTGCATGCATGGTTCAGATTCATGGTTGTATGCATCCATGAATCTGAACCATGCATGTCAATTTATGGTTCAGATGAATACTGGAAGGTAACTGGGGGAGGAACAGGGGCAATTTTTAGCCCCCCCTGGACAATACAGGATTAGTTTCCCTGGGGAAAACAGCAACAAGGCACTGAGGCAGGGGTTTTGGGTCACTCACCATATCCTAAAAAGCTGTTGAGAGTGGTGACCATAGCCTACTGAACCTACTAGCAAAGTTGCTTGTCCTTTTCAATACTTATTTCTTTCGGTAAGGGAAGGTTCAGCTATTAGGGGTGTGCATGTAATTTTTGTTATTACAACAACGATAACGACAATTGTCATTTGATATAGATATATATTATAGACATATAGATTAGATTAGAATAGTTATATAGATAATTGATTAGATAATAGTTTTCCTTTTCCCTTTCCGTCTCCCTTATTTTGATAGATAGTAGTTGTGCACGGGAATCGATAAAAAAACTAAAATCTTCGTTTGAAACGATACCGATACTGACAACGATACTGATAATGATAACAAAAATGACATTTTTGAATAACGAAAACGAAAAACAAAAACGACCTATCAGCTACTGCACTTTGCCTGAACTAACCACTGCACTAACCAAATGCATGTTTGGCTCACCAGTCCTCCCAGAAGCCTTTCAAGCTTCAAAAGCACTGGGGATGATCCTGTGCAGGGGGCAAGAGTCCCTAGAGCTCCCCCATCCCTGCCTATTAGCTGATAGGCTGGAGAGGGCATTTCAAAGGTTATTTTGAGAGTCGTGTTTCAGCCCTTGGAGCATGCTCTCTGCCCCCCAGCTTCCTGCCCCCCCCCCCTTTCTAAGTAGAGAGTATTCACCAAGTTTCCAAGGAGCAGCCAAAAACTTGGGCCCAGTCCTTGGAAATGCTTGTGAATCATTTTTCTACTCCTCGGTTGAGCCCTAGTGGCCAGCAGCTCCACCGTTCCAATTAAGCACTGATACCTGTGGGAATTCAAGAGATGGGAGACCCAAATGGTTGCCTACCTGCCACACCCCAACCACAGCGTTAGCGATGAGGATCATGACGATGACAAGGGGCTCCACAAATGCCGTGGCGGTTTCTTCGCCTTCTTCAAACCAAGCCAAAATCTGTCAAGAAGCACAAGATGGATGAGAACACGTGGGTTGCATCTTCAAGGAAGCAGCAGCAGCAAGTGCATAGCAAACAGCCAACACTAAAAAAGTAAAATCTGCGTGCCGCCAGGGAAACAAAAATCTTTTCACCTGAAGAAAAAAAGAAAAGAAAAAAACCACCACACAATCAGATACACCAGCGGTGGGGAACCTCTGTCCTACTCGCCAAATCTTTGGTCCCTTTACAATTTCTAGATCTGGCCTGTGGATTCAGTCCCTACCCTCAAGCACTGAAAGAGTGAGCTCAGGGGAAGGGAGCGGAGAGAAGGGCATGCACTCAAGGATAGGAAATGGATCTATGGCGTAGTATTATAGAGTTGAGGTAGCGGCTCTATAGGTAAGGTGGGTGGGATCTCCAATGGAATGCTGGCTATTCACTTGCATTGGAGTTTTGACGTACTTTACATCCAGGTTGGCAACCGTTTTTGTTGCAGGTCTCCCCTCAGTTTTGGGAGGATGCATGTTGCTGTGACAGTCATGAAAAAATAAAGGAGAGTGTATATTAAGGTCTGGTGGGTTCTACTGTTGCTTTACTGTGTTGTATTAGGGAGTATATACCACTTTGGTCTATGGAGAAATAGTTACGACGAACATTCCGAGGCACGTAATGGAGGTTGAATGGATGTGGTGGTGTGTGGGACTGTGAATCGGCGCCAGCAGTTTTAGGTCCCCCTTCCCACCGGAATGCTCCCCACTGGCTCCAGGCAGCTGGGCGGCAGGGAAGCACTCCCAGCGGGGATGTCACTGAAAGCCTGTGGCTGCAGACTCCCTGGAGAGGCAATTGGAGAAGCCCGTCTCTCTATTCTCCTTTCCCTTAGGAGGCTGGGGAAGGTTTAAATGTCACCACTGCTTACTGACCCCCGGTAGCAGAAGAGAAGGGAAAAGGAGAAGAGAGAGAAGAGCTGCTCCGATTGCCTCTCCAGGGAGGCTGCAGCCACGGGCTTTCAGCAACAGTCCCTCCGGGAAGTGCTTTCCTGACACCCAGCCACCAGGAGCCAGTGGGGAACATATGGGGGGCAAGGCCACCCACCTACCCCCAGGTCTGTGCCCCGCTGTGGCCTGGGACCCATAGACCCTCCCTCCATCCCTGCCTGAGCTCCCTGCCCCACCACTCTCCAGTCAGGTCAGGCCCGGTTGGTTGCAAATCCCTTGTCTCCTACTCTATGGCTGCATGGCTGTCGTGTGTGGGAGGGTTGGGTAGAGTGTGTGTTGGTGCATGCGCATGCGAGGGAGGAAGGGTGGGTGTGCGTGCAAGAGCAGGACAGGTTTGGGTGGGTGGGTGGGTGTATGTATGTGTATGTGACAGTGACACCGCAAGAGAGGTTTGGGCAGGGTGAGAGTGTGACGGGAGGTTGGGGTAGGGTGTGAGATCAAGAGAGGTTTGGTTAGAGTGTGCGTACGAGAGAGAGGGGGGCTTGGGGTAGGGTGTGAGTGTGCATGTGAAAGAGAGGTTGGGGTAGGGGGTGTGTTTGACCTCAAGACAGGTGTGGATAGGGTGTGTGCAAGAGAGAACACACACACACACACTAAGGAGAGGTTTGGGTAGGCTGTATGCGCGAGAGAGATTAGCAATACAGTTGCAAACAACTGCAATAGAATATATGCAATACATTGAACCAACTATGGCAACAGGTTTACAAATTTAATATTTCAAAATACCAACATTTCAAGAGATTTAAATTCCCTTTTCGTTTAAATAAAACTCAGCTCCTTCACAATACTAAGTGGAAACCTACAATAATGCATCTTAGCTTGACATTATAGATGAAAATAGTATTATTTATTATTGAAGATTATTTCCATAGGAAACAACAGTTCGGTACAGAGAAAACAGGAAACAAAGTATTGAGGAACGGAGGCTGCAGCCAGAGCCTTAGACAGACAGTCCCACCAGGGACCGCCTCCCTACCCGTCAGCCGCCTGGATCGAGCAGGGAACATGCAGGTGGGAGGGGCCAGGGCCACCTATCCGGCCCGGGTCCCTGCCCCACCGCCAGCCAAAACACTCACCCGCCCTTCAGTCAGGCACGTCCATCCGGCACGAGACTATGGGGTTTGAGCCAGAGATACCAGTGCATTCCTCTGACAAGGAACTATGGGGTTTCAACCTGCCTGGATGAGCGGCGGGTGGGTGTTTTCAGGCAGGCGGTGGAGCAGGGATCTAAGGTGGGTGGGTGGCCTTGGCCCCTCCCCAGCTGTATGCTCCCCGCTGGATCCAGCCAGCTGAAGGACAGGGCAGCAGGTCCCACTGGGGCTGCCTCTGAAGGGCTCTGGCTGCAGCCTCCGTGGAGAGGCGATAGGAGCAGTTCTTCTCTCCATCCCCCTTCATGCTAATCTCCTGCTCACTGAGCCCAGTAATTGGAGAGGGTGGTGAGTGAATGAGGGTTAGGGGGAAGGAGAGGACAGGAGGGACAAATGAGAGCTAAGGAAAATGGAGAAGAGGATGGGGGGGATGAATGGGGGCTAGGCGGAAGGAGGAGAGGGTGCCGGGAGAAAGGGGGACTATGGGGATATTAGGAAACAATGGGGGTGAAAGGGAGTATAAGGGAGGAGAAGAAGGGCCAAACAGGGACTAGGGGGAAGCCAGGAGAGTGTGGGGGTGCAATGGGGACTAGGAGGAAGGTAAGAGAAGGTGGGGGGAAGAAGGAGACTGTGGAGGAGTCAAATGGAGGTTGGGGGAAGAAGTGGGTGGGGGGACAACCGGGGGTAAGGCGAAGGGAGCAGAGAGTGGGGCGGTGAACAGGTGAACATACCCCCACACACAGATATGCATATACCCCCCGCCCCAACACATATACATTGTATATATTCCCTTAGATTTAATTCTGAAGAACGGTTACGGTGCTCAGCATTATACTTCGGCAGCAGGAGGAATTTTCTGCATTGAATTGCATCCCTCACAAACCAGGGAAATTCACAAATAAAAAGCCAGTCGGTTTAAGGAAGAAGTTATGGTGGTTACAAATTCAAACATGCAACAAAAGCATGGAAATTGTAAGTTAAAGTTCTTGCCTTAATGTCCGTGTCATTTAAAGCAGTAAAGACATTGTTGTACAGTCTCACAAATTGTGCTTCTTGTTCAATTTCACGGAAGGAAAAAAGAGACGAGTGTAGAGAGATAGGTGGGGGGCAAGGCTACGAATAGCCTTGGAGATAAAGAGAGGATGCTTGTGCTAGATGCGTTCAGAGAGAGGGAGCCAGTGGAGAGAGGCGATGAGGGACTGCACGTGATCAAAGCGGCGAGTAAGTTGGACGAACTCAGCAGCAGAGTTTTGAATATATGAGAGGGGGGGGCAAGGTGAGAGCGGGAAAGGCCAGTGAGGAGGTTGCAATTGTCAAGGCAAGAGATAACCAGAGCATGGACTAGGGTTTTAGGAGTGGAGACAGTGAAGAAAGGACAGATCTCAGCCATGTTGCGCAGGGAGAAACAACGGGATTTAGCAATGGATTCGATTTATGGTTTAAAAGGAGAGGGAGGAGTCAAAGATGAACCCCAGACTATTCTTGGTTCCTTAGTCCTTCCCAGCTCGAGTTCCTGATTCTCTCAGGCTGCTTTTACACGAGTGGCCAGGGAAGTGTGTTCTTCAACGTGCCGCTGGAAAAAGCCACGCGGGGTGCATTTTTTACACACAACAGAAGTAGCCGCCCGCCACAGGAATCAGCGGCACACGCGCAGTCTCTTTGAAGACGTATCCTGGGAACCCCGGGTTTCCAGAACGTATCTTTAAAGAGGTCACGCGATCCACTGATTAGTTTTCCAGTGCGTGTAAACACATCCCACGCGGCTTTTCTCAGCGGCAGTTGAAGAACGTGCTTCCCTGGCTGCTCCCTACTGTGCCCCAAGCACAGTCCTGCAAGGACTTACTCACAGTATCTTGCCACATAACTCTTAAAGCGTCTTTTGTGAACAAGCTTTAAGTATCTGGGGGAGAACCACACACACTAAGCCCGGGGGACACGGATAGGAATCCAGACGCACAACATCTTCAACCCCACAGGATTTCCAGAAGAGACACACCAAAAGCCTGGCAAAAATTCAGAAAACATGGTGCTGTGCAAAACCTGCATAATCCGAGGAAGTAGAAAGAACGGAGTAGGACTAAGCAGGTTAACAAACAAGACGATAGCTCACTGAAGTCTGGGTTCGGTCTGTGCAGCCCCCACCTCGCATGTTTAGCATGTCCGGAGTAATAAACGGGCAGCCCCCTGCATGCATTTCATGTGCTTGCGGGCAGCTCCCACTGGCGGCACCAGTGAGAGAGAGAGCAGAGAGAGGGGCAGTAAGCGGTCGCTCCTCAGGCTGTCTAGGATTTTTGCTCCTGCCTCTATGGTGCTGGCGGACGTGTACGCACGGAGGCACTGCACGCAACCTAACTGATGGGACAAGGTCATGTGAGCCCACATTAGCCCGCATTCCTCCGCATGGTGGGCTCTGCATGCTCCGAGACCCCGATATGAATGCGGGCTACATGCCCACTGCCCAGTGGGTGAAGGTGAACGCCTAATAAGTGACCACCAGGTGGACCCCCAACCGGTGTGGGCTACCAACTTGTTTGTTAACACTCTCAGACAGGTCACCCATTCCATTCCTGCCGATACAGACTGGTGTGCAGAGATGCGCCGTATTTCCTAAACCCATCTGTTCTTTCGACTCACCACCACTTGATTCCAGTGCCCTGTGCATATAGCCAGAATACATTTGCGCAAGTGTACTTTGCATTATTTTGTGCATGTAAAAAAATATATTTTGGCTACAAAATATGTGAAAGATGCCAGAATTAAGCTGTAGGAGACCCAGAACAGCCGTCCCGTTTCTCAAACAGGAGGAGGACCAGGTCGCAGACAGTCCCAGTTTCAACAAACCCAGATTGGAATGAGCAGTCCTGTTGGAGACCGAATCTGCCTAAATAATACCATGTCCGCCTTATAATCAATGATTTGACCATACAAAAGAAGCAACCATTTTACTCACAGAATTTAGGTTCTGATCCAAATCAACTTAATTAGCCTACCTTAAAAGCAGTACGACAACCCTGCTGGTAGCCCATTAAAAAGCGAGAAAAACAAGCTGTTGCAAATTAAATGCTTTAGTCAGGCATAAAGTCCAGCTAAAATCCGCAGCGCTAGCTGGCACATTACAGAAAACCACACAATAGGTCTATTTCTAGAATGTGAATGAGGTGGAGAAAGTGGACAGGGAAGCGATATTTCCCTCCTTCTCATGAAATACAAGAGTTAGGGCAGCACCATAATAAAATGAAAGTGGTTTTCCCACACAATTTGCAATTGACCTGTGGAACTCATTGCCCTAGGATGTTGCAAGGGCCAATAGTAGAATTGGATTCCAAAAAGTATTAGAGAATAGGTCCATCAAGTGCCAAAATGGTGCAGGGATGGTTGCTCATGTTCAGGGTGTCCCTAAGCCTCTAGCCACTGGAGGTAAACCACAAGGGATAGTTCACTCCATGATTTACTTGTTTCTTGTACATGCCCTCTGAAACATCCAGTACTTGCAGGGGTATAGCTAGAGTGGAATGGGCCTTGCCATCCCTCTCCCATTACTACCCTTCCTGGAGACTCCAGACACAGGGGCAAGGCTTGCCTGAACCAGGCAGTGAGGCATGCTGGGGCAAGAGACAGGGTCCAACAGTCTCACCTGAGTGCACTACAGGTAAACAACGATGAGGGTCGCAGAGCACTCATCCACTCAGCATTCCTTTGTACTGCCAGGGCCCGCCCCTGTGCGTACAATCCCTCATTCAGGTAGTTGCTGCCCACAGAAAACTCAGACTTCCTAGAGGGCCTGTAGAACCAGGGCTTCCCTGGAATCAGCAGCTGCAGCGGAGAGGATGCTGTACCACCAGCCATGTGTGGTGTTCGTGCATGCTCCATGTCTTGTAGGCACCCCAGGCTTGTGGGCTAGGGATGGGCGAATGCAGTTCGGACGTTCGGACCGAACTCAAGTCTGTTCGGACGTCCGGACCGAATGTCAGAACCGAACTCTCGAACGACCGAGCGGTTCGGTCGTGTTCGGACAAGTTTGGAGGCAGGAAAAACGTCTTTCCAGGGCCGAAAATTAGGTTTCGTTTTCGGTTTAGTTTCATTTCCGTTTTCGGTTTTGCTATTTTTGACTGTTCGGCCAAGTTCGGCCAAATCGAAATCGACTGAAACAAACCATCGAACCCGAACTCGGGTTTCGAACCGAACTACCGAACATCCAAATCGCGTTCTGTTCGCCCATCCCTATTGTGGGCCCCAATACTGCTGCATCTGCTGTACTACTTATTATAGCTACACCTCTGAGTATTAGCAACTGTCAGAGACAGGATACTAGACTAGGCAGGTCTTCTGTCCTTACTAAAGACCATGCCGTCAGATGTATAGAGATGAAAGATTTGGGGGCTTTTCAACTGCTAATTATTCCAGTTTTCACCCTGCCCTATCCCAAGGGCTCAGAAGGTTACAATACAGACTATCTATTTATAAATGCACAAATAAAAACTAATTAAGATCCCCTATCCCAAATCTCCCCAAACCATATCCCTGCCTACCAAATGCCTGCCTAAATAGAGAAATCTTACATTGCCTCCAGAACATTAGCAGGCTTGAATTGAGATGAACTTCCAGGGGAAGGGAGTTCCATAATTTCAGGGCAGCCATCAAGAACACCTCTCAGCTGTGCAAACTTGACAAGTAGAGGGTGCCTGAAAGAGGGTGCTCCTGGCAGACCTCAGACAGCATGATGGGAAACGAGGGAGGTAGCGGTTTTTCAGATACAAGGGGCCCAGACTTTGAGGCCTGTAGCACTAGGTAAAAGCCACAAGTGATGGTGGCGCAGCGGCAGCCTGACAGAGCCCACGAAGGAAAACTGTGGTCGCAGGGACCGGTCGTTGAACAAACGTGACCATGGCCACCAGGCCAGGCCACCGGGGAGGGCAGCAGGGTGAACCACAAACATGAAGCCGGCCAGCCCCGCCCCCGCGC
>QEPC01009365.1:3164941-3175615 GCA_003113815.1 Sphenodon punctatus | reverse complement strand
AATCATGAGTGGTGTGGAACTTGTAAACAGGGAACGGTTATTTACCCTCTCAACTAGTACTAAAACTAGGGGACACTTCATGAAACTCACAGGTGGCAGAGTAAAAACAGACAAGAGAGAGTATTTTTTCACTCAGCGTACAATTAGGTTGTGGAATTTACTGCCAGGGGAGGTGGTCAAGGCCAGCAGTATAGCTGAGTTTAAGAGGTTTCGACAAGTTTCTGGAAGATAGTTCCATTAACAGCTATTAGCCAGATAGGATTGGGGAACAAAACTCTGTACTGTCGGGAGCCTGGGGATGACCTACAGGGAATGCATCCCCCATTGTGACCTGTTGGGTGCTTCTCCCAGGCCCCCGTGACTGGCCACTGTCGGAGACAGAATGCTGGGCTCGATGAACCATTGGTCTGACCCAGTACGGCACTTCTTATGTGTACACCCTTCTCTATCCACAGAGCATCAGGCATTGGAGCCCATTGCTCCATGCGTGTTTCATGGGTGGAGGTTGGTATAGCGTGGGACCGCACACGCACCCCCTACCCATCCCCACGACTTTCACACGGGCGCCTCCACCCATCTCCATGCAGTGAAACTGCATGGGGATGGGTGAGGGCATCTCGTGTGAAAAGGGCCTATAAAAGGTACACAATTGGATACCAATATAATGAATATTCAAAACAACAACTAAAAAATCAAAGCCGGGGGGGAGGGAGAGAGAAAAAGAAATACCTGCAAACTTCAGGAAATCTGTAGATTTTTATTTATTTCATCATTTTTATACTGCCCCCTCCTTCCCAATGGCAGCTCACAGTGGTGAACACCACGGAATAATAAAAATACATAATACAAAACTATAAAATACAACGTAGTATAAAATATCAGTTAAAACCATAAAACAACAGAGGGCCAAGAAAATAAATACCCTTTTTCCTCAAAAGAAACCCCCACCAACCCACTACCCGTCCCCCTCACCAACTGCATGGCAAAACAGGTAGGTTTTACATTGCCCACGGAAGACAGGAAGCTCCAGAGCGAGGCGAATCGCCACCGGGAGGGAATTCCACAGCCGCGGCGCACCAAGAACACCCTCTTGAATGTTGCTACCCGGAAAACCGCAGGGGCCGATCTAGGATACAACGGATGAGGTGGTCCCGCAGGTAAGTGGGGCCCAGGCTGTATAGGGCTTTAAAAGGTAATAACCAACATCTTGAATCGGGCCTGGAAGACTATAGGCAGCCAGTGCAGAGAGCGGAGCACAGGTGTTACGTGCTCCCTGCAGCCGGTCCCCGTAAGGAGACAGGCCACCTCGTTCTGCACCAGCTGCAGCTTCTGGGTCATCACCAGGTGTAGCCCCACATAGAGTGGGCTGCAGTAGTCCAGTCTCAAGGTGATGAATGCATGGATGATGGTGGCAAGCTCAGAGCCCAATATGTATGGCCAGAGACGTCAGACCAGGTATAATCCTTGCCACAGCTGCCACCTGGGCATCCAGGCAGAGCTGCGAGTCAAGGAGGACTCCTAGACACTGAACCTGAGAGACCAAGAAGGGATGCACCCCATCAACAATCCAGCTTCAGATGGCTCATCCTCATCCAATCCCCAACCGCAGCCAGATACCAAGCAAACACCGAGACTGCCAGGCCTGGGTCAGATGAAAATGAGAGGTACAACTGGGTGTCATCAGCGTACTGGAGCGGACGGAGGACACTGAACTTCAAACCCTCTCATGATCTCATCCAAAGGCTGCACGTACACGTTTAACAGGAGAAGGGACAAAATAGATTCCTGCGGGACTCCACACCTGAAGTCCCTGGAAGAAGACGTACAATCCCCCAGTACCACGCACTGAGTTCTACCAGGCAGGAATGAGTAGAACCATTCAAGAACAGTCCTACCCACCATGGTCAATCCCGCAGGTGGGTTACCAACTTCTCATGGTCAACCGTGTCAAAAGCCACTGAAAGGTCTAACAAAATCAGAAGAGCGGACCGACCTCAGTCCAACTCCTGGTGTAGGTCGTCGAGCAAGGCCCCAAACATGGTCTCAGTGCCATAGCCCAGGTGAAAGCTGGACTGCGAGGTATCAAGGAAACCAATGCAGTACAGATGCCACTGGAGCTGCTGGGCAACTGCCCATTCAATAACCTTCCCTAAAAAGGGAAGGTTAGAGACTGGCCGATAGCTGGCAAGGGCGTCAGGGTCAAGAGATGGCTTATTGAGCAAAGGCCGCACCACAGCCTCCTTCAGGCACCCCACGACCTTGCCCTCCACGAGGGAGGCATTGACAATCCTGGACAGCAACAGCTCCAATGTCTCCTGGCTGGTCAGGCAAGAATCAAGTTCACAAGTCATGGCCCTCACAGCTCCCAGGGGCGTAGCTACCATTGGACCAACAGGGAAGACAGATGGACCCAGCAGCAGGCCACCAGCAGCACGACGGCGACACAGACTCTGCAGAGAGCAAGTAAGTCCTGAGTACCAGCAGCCTAGCGCCCCTAGGCTGAGCTGGGAGGTGCCTGTAGGCCTGCTGGCGGCTTTGCTGCCAGCAGGAAAAAAGAAAGGGGGCCCATGGACATTTCTTGTCCCTGGGCCCATCCCAAGCTAGCTATGCCGCGTCTCCCAGCATCTCCACCGCATCAGCAGACGATACCTGCTGAAACTGATCCCACAATACCAGATGGTGCATTCATAACTTTAGGTATCTCAACTGCATTAAGCGTGGCATCAAAGTTGTGATGGATACAAGCGATTTTTATCAGCAAAATAGTCAATAAACATGTCACAGGGAGCACTGGAAGATTCCAGTTCCAGGCGCAGAGAGGCTGGACTGACCAGGCCCTTCACCACCCAGAAAAGCTCAGCTGGACGCGACTTTGCAGATGGTATGATGGTAGCAAAGGAACTCTGCTTTGCTGTCCACATAGCCATGACATTGGATTTTAATGCAACTCTATGTCACAAATGGTCGGCTTCAGTACAAGTACAGTGCCATCATCGCTCTAAATGTCTCCCCTCCTGCTTCAGCTGACACAGGTCCTCTGTGAACCACGGGGCCCTACGTTGCCTATGCTCGGGGAGCGGATGCCTGGGAGCTGTTCAGTCAATGCCTCGGCCAACAAGGTGTTCTAGAGAGCAATGAGGTCATTGAGCCATCAGCCGTCAAGGTCAGAAGCTATATCCCCCAGAACATTCCGGAACTGAGCCGGCTCCATAAGTCTCCGGGGGTGGACTATACGAATAGGTTCCACACCCTGCTGGGGGCAGATGCGAGATCAATTTCAAATTTGAAGATGCTTTTTGGAATTTCTCAGCTTTATTGACTATTCAATCCACTTTGAATATTGGTTTCAGCTGCACAAGTTCATGTTCAGATTTCTCTGCTCCCATCACTTGCTCCCTCTCCCCCATTCACATCCAACACAAACTCCTGGGGCGGGTCATGGCTCAGGTGGAAGAGCATATGCTTTGCATGTATAAGTTCAACCCCCAGCATCCCTGATTCAGGATCTCTGGTATCATGACTCAGTGAAGCCTCTGCCAGGGATTATGGAAAGCCAGATTTGAAACCCAACTAATGTGTCAGGTTGTGACAATATTGAGCTAAGATGGACCATTCATCTGACTCGCAGCTCCTTATAACCCTGTCTTCACCTTCAAGTCTCTTCATGGCCTTGCTCCTCCCTGTCTTTCTACCCTTATTTCCTGCCACATTCCCGCCCAGGAATTTCGTGCCCTTACCTGAACATGGTTCTTCTGCTTCCTAAAGTGTTGTCATCCCTTTTCCCAGGCTACCCCCTAGGCCTGAAACTCACTTCTTGAACACTATGTTCTGCTCCCCCTTTCAGATCTCCAAGAACCTATTTGTTCCATCAGACTTTGCCTAGCTCGTCACCCCCACAGCCTGCTCATTGATACACCTTCTCTCATTTAGGACCACCTTTCCTCCTGTAAGTAAGCCAAGTACATGCACCACTGTATGTCCTCAACTTTGTGAATATAAAGGATATATTCCCCTTCCCTTTACTTCCCTGCCTTGTCTGGCCTAGACTGTAAGCTCCTCAAGGCATGGACCTACCTAACAATTGTTTAGTGCCAGGCACATTGCTGGTGCTATATAAAAATACAAACTAAGACTGTTGGCTCCTTGGGGACAAAGACGGTCTCTCACTATGTGCTTGTGCAGCTCCCAAGACAATGAGGACCCTGATCTAAGGTCCTAAGCCACTATGGTAAATAATATTAACATCTTTGATAACCTCACTCACCATGAGCTGCAACCGGGTAACCAGCAAGTCAGGCACCCCGTTGAATCTGGGGTGCTTGACTTGCCTAGGTTGCATTCAGGCTCCAACTGGTACCCAAACGTGACTCCCCGGGCTAACTCACCTCACCGCCAGGCTGTTGTTCCTCCAGTCCACTCGCTGCTTGCTTCTCCCTAGCCCTTACACCGCTCAGCTGAGCTGGAGACATCCCTGCTCGGCTTTCTCTGAAGGAGGGGGGAGCACAGAGGCTTCTTCCCACCTGTGTGCACCCCCAATAGATCTCCCATTCCCAAGGGGACCCAAAATGGGGTGGGCACAGAACCCATGCGCACCCCTGATATGGGTCCCCCTGGAAACAAGTGCATGTAGGTGGGAAGAGGCCTCCTCGCTCTTCTCTCTCCACCCGCTCAGGAAAATGCTGAGTGGGGAGGAGCAGCAGCCCGGCGGGGAGGTGAGTCAGCCCAGAGAGCCGCAGGTGCTGGGATCGGTGGCCTGGGGCATCCTGGAACGTCCCAGTAATACCCACATTTTGGGGCACCAGTGACCCAGTGAGGGACTGGGTACCCCGTTGGGTGCCTAAAAATGTCAGTATTATCCATCAGGTAACAAATCTGCTACCTGCTGCAGCTCTACTTACCATGATGAGTGTCAGCCAAAATATTTATTTATTTCGATTTCTACCCCACCCTTCCCAGAAGGCTCAGGGCGGCTCACAAAACACATATAAACAATACATATAAAACAACATAAAACCCCTCCCCAAACCCCCCACCCCAAACCCCCACCAAAACCCCCAGTCACCTTATCCCCGCCTGCCAAATGCCTTAACAAAAAGAAAAGTCTTACACCGCTTCCAGAAGACGCCCAGGCTCAGGCAAACCTCTGGGGGAAGGAAGGTTCCTAGCATCGGGGCAGCAACCGAGAATGCTCCCCCCACAAGCCTTCATCATATAAATAAGACTAACTGATGGTACTCACAAGGAGGTGCTCCCGGCCAATCGCAGGGGCCGCAGTGGGGCATAGAAGGACAGGCGGTTTCTCAGATATGCAGGGCCCAGAGCGTTTAGGGCTTTAAAGGTCAAAAACAGCACCTTGAATTGTGCCTGGAAAGCTATAGGAAGCCAGTGCAGACTACAGAGCTCTGATGTAATGGGCTCATAAGAACATAAGAAGTGCCATAGACCAATGGTCCATCTAGCCCAGCATCCTGTCTCCGACAGTGGCCAATTACAGTGACTTGGGAGAAGCACCCAACAGGTCACAATGGGGGATCCATTCCCTGTTGTTTTCCCCCAGCTCCCGTCATGTTCCCTGATCCTGTCTGGCTAATAGCTGCTAATGGACCTATCTTCCAGAAACTTGTCCAAACCTCTTTTAAACTCAGCTATAGTACTGGCCCTTACCACAGCCTCTGGCAGTAGATTCCACAACCCAATTATACGCTGAGTGAAAAAATATTTTCTTTTATTTGTTTTAAACTTGCCACCCATGAGTTTCATGGAGTGTCCCCTAGTTCTAGTACTAGCTGAGAGGGTAAATAACTGCTCCTTGTTTATTAGTTCCACACCACTCATGATTTTATAGACCTCTATCATATCTCCTCTCAGTCGTCTCTTCTCCAAACTGAAGAGCCCCAACCTACCAAGCCTCTCCTCATACGGGAGCCCTTCCATGCCCTTGATCATTTTTGTTGCCCTTCTCTGTACCTTTTCTAGTTCAGCTATGTCTTTTTTGAGATGGGGCGACCAGAACTGCACACAATATTCGAGGTGCGGTCGCACCATTGATTTGTATAGAGGCATTATGACATCCTCAGTTTTATTCTCTATCCCCTTCCGAATAATTCCTAACATTCTGTTTGCTTTTTTGACTGCTGCTGCGCACTGCGCTGTGGATTTCATTGTATTGTCCACAACCACCCCCAGATCCTTTTCCTGAGTGGTAACTCCTAGCTTAGTACCCAGCATTGTGTACGCATAGTTTGGATTATTTTTCCCTACGTGCATCACTTTGCACTTGTCCACATTAAATCTCATTTGCCATTTAGATGCCCAGGCACCCAGTGTCGTAAGATCCTGTTGCAGTTCCTCACAGTCTGCTCGTGTTTTAACTACCTTGAATAACTTGGTGTCGTCTGCAAATTTGATCACCTCACTCTTAACACCCTTTTCCAAATCATTAATGAATACATTAAACAGCACCGGTCCCAATACAGATCCCTGAGGCACACCACTTTTTACATCTCTCCATTGTGAAAACTGACCATTTAGTCCTACCCTTTGCTTTCTATCTTTTAACCAGTTTCTGATCCATAGTAAGACACTACCTCCTATCCCATGACTTTTTAATTTTCTCAAGAGTCTCTCATGAGGGACCTTATCAAATGCTTTCTGGAAATCCAGGTACACTATATCTACTGGGTCTCCCTTGTCCACATGCTTATTTACACCCTCAAAGAATTCCAACAGGTTAGTGAGGCATGACTTACCTTTACTAAATCCGTGTTGACTCTTCCCCATTAAGCCATGTTTGTCAACATGCCCTGTAATTCTGTCCTTAATGATGGTTTCCACCATTTTGCCCAGCACAGACGTCAAGCTTACTGGTCTGTAGTTTCCAGGATCACCTCTGGATCCCTTTTTAAATATCGGGGTTGCGTTTGCCACCTTCTAGTCCCCAGATACAGTGGCAGATTTTAGTAACAGGTTACAAATTATTAACAGTAGGTCTGCGATTTCATATTTGAGTTCCTTCAGAACTCTGGGGTGAATGCCATCTGGCCCTGGTGACTTGCTAGTATTCAGTTTGTCAATTTGCCCTAGAACATCCTCCAACGTCACATTGATTTGTAAGAGCTCTTCCAATTCCTCGCCCACAAAGCAAGGATCCGGCGTGGGTACCTCCCCAAAATTCTCCGCAGTGAAGACAGACGCAAAGAACTCCTTCAGCTTCTCTGCAATGTCCTTATCCTCCCTGAGCGCCCCTTTTACTCCCTTGTCATCTAATGGCCCAACTGCTCCTGGCGCCTCGCCCCCAGAAGAAGCCAGGCTGCCGCGTTCTTCATCAGCTGCAGCTTCCAAACGGTCATCAAGGGCTGCCCCACATAGAGCGCATTGCGGTAGTCTAGCCTCACGGTGATGAAAGCATGGATGACAGTGGCCAGATCTGAATTGGAAAGAAAAGCCACAGAGCCTCCTCACCAGATGGGAGTTGGTAAAAAGCACTCCTGGCCACTGCCGCAACCTGACAATCCAAGTGCAACAGGGGGTCCAGAAGCACTCAGAGGCTGTGAACCTGACTGCCCAGAGGGGGCTGGAGTCCATCAACAACAGGAGTCCCAAATAGTTCTCAAAAACTTCAATTACAGACTCAACTAAGAATGATCAATTATTATTTACAAGTCAATCATTTGCAATAGATATGATATATTAATCAATCAAACCAAGAAAAGCTTGGGTTTATTCTTTGCCAGGGCAGAATGTTGATTTATTTGCTAGCTCACCGGGCCAGCCTTCCATTGGATGTTGTGCTCAGCACTCAGGCTGCAGTTCTGGAAGGGCAGATGCAATTTCTGCAACCATTTGAGCAAATGCAAAATTCTGTGAAAATGGCTATGATGGCAGTAGCGCAGAATTCACAAGGCCCCATGCATGTACTTGGCTCTAGTCTGAACCAAAATATTGCAATCCCTTCTCTGCAAAAATCATGCCAGCAAGAAAGTGATGCCTGCTTCCTATATGGGAAATTCTCATTAATTCTGGACTTCAGCATCCGTAAGCTGTTTAAGCAGAACAGGCTCTTCCCTGCTCACAGCAGGCGTAAGAGCACCTCCCACGCACCGTGGCATAATGCTGCCACCCCAAACCAACATCCAGCTGGGGCAGGGGGGGGGAGCCATCAGGATTTTCTAATAATTAGAAGAATGTAAATGCCTGCAAGGGGCTTTAAATATCCCTGAGATTCCCAGGCACCAAACTCTCCAGGGAGAAAATTTCATTTCAAATCAGCAACTCCCTTTCAGGGCTTCTTCCTCGATACATCCAGCTGTATTATTCAAGGGTGCAACAGTTCCTGCTGCTGGGATCATAACTTTGATGAATATTGCATGTCGAATTTTTAAATAAGCTGTGCTTATATAAGCTTGCAGCCCTCGCCACCTACGACCTGCACAGTCTGGGTCCTACTTAGCCTTGGAGGCGAGGATGAGAATGCCCCGATTCCTTGGGATTCTGCTAAAAGCTTTGCCCCACTTCCCCGCCGTTCACCTGGATTCTTAGCCAAAGCCCTGCAGCAGGATTGCAGCTGCCAATGCAAAAGGGATTTTTCTCCATCGGGATGTGCATCTCCTTCTTCACCGGGACTCGCTTGTATTCCCTTGCACTGAAGGGCTCAAGGGTTGCTGCAGTACACACGTGATGCATAAGGTAGACACCACACTAGGATTGCTAGGGGAGGCCCTTTAATCCAGAACGTTTATGAAAAATACATGGTGCAGCCCTGCACTGGAACCAATGAAGCCCTGCACCATGGATTTTTCATAAGCATCCTGGATTAAAGGGGCGGTCTGGCAACCCTACACCACACTCTCAGGGTTGGGTCGCTAGGCTTTTATTGCTTAGGAGCTGGAACAGGGACAGCAGATCCGGATCTGTCCCTGAACAGGGGAACCAGAAACGCAGACCCTCCTAGCTAGCCAAGATGGTCCTGAGGCACTGAATAAACAAAGGGTCTGTTCAACACAGCCTCTTCCAGCCATCGCTCGCATCGCCACTGGCCTTCGCTTGGACTCTCCCGCGTCATCCGCAGGCCTGGTTATCCCCTCTGCTGCCATGAATACCGACCACTGGAATGTCTCACCTTATCTCCCCCACTCCCTCACCCTCCATCTCTCCTCTCCTTCTCCCACTGCTGCCGTCTCTCCTGATTCTCCCTCTCCCTCCTCCAACACTCTTTCTCCAACCTCCCCACCCCTTATTTTCCCCCTTGCCTATTCCTCACCCTCACTCCCCCTTATCCATTCCCTGCAAGCCCCCTCCTCCCCTCCACCCACACTTACGAAGTCCCTGCAAGCCCCATTGCCCCACATCCCCCAACCTCATCCACATTCCCTGCCTTCCCTCCTGCTCCCTCTGGAACTGCTGCTCTTCCGTTAACGAAGCCCCCTTCATTCACAACCTCTTCCTTTCTCACCACTTTCAACTTTTCACTTACTGAAACCTGGATCTCTGACTCTGTCACCCCTGCCACCTTCTCATCTGGAGGCCTTCTGTTCTCTCACCAGTCCTGCCCCGAAGGCTGGGGTGGTGGCGTGGGCCTTCTCCTTGCCAACCCCTGTCGATTCCAGCCCCTTTCCCCTCCCTCTCCTTCCCTTCCTTTGAGGCTCACTCTGTGCATCTGCTCCCCCACTTCACCTTCGTGTCGCTGTCAGTTACCACCCCCCTGGCCCCCTTTCATCTTTTCTCTCGGACTTTGAATCTTGGCTCACCTTCTTCCTCTCCAATGATACCCCCACTCTCATTCTTGGGACTTCAACATCCATGTTGACGCACCTTCCCAGCCCTCTGTCTCCTGCTTTCTCTCCCCAACCTCCTCCTCTGATCTCCGCCTCTGGACTGATTCCCCCACCCACACTGACATCCACTCTCTCGACCTCATCTTCTCCAGAAACTGTCATTGCTGACCTCTCCTTTGACCTTTGTCCCATGTCTGACCAGTACCTCGCTTCCTTCAACCTCTCCCACCAACCCCCATCTTCTTCCCCAGCTCCAGGCCCCTTCTGTGATTTGCAGGCTATTAACCCTTTAGATTTTGCTTCCTCCCTCTTCCCCCTCCTGTCTTCTCCTCCTCTTCCCCTGACATGGCCATCTCTTCTCTTAACGCCTCTCTCGCCACGACCCTTGACTCTCTTGCCCCCCTCTCCTCCTGCCCTGTTCGACCCCAAAACCCCCGTCCTTGGCTCACCCCTACTATCCGCTACCTCCGCTCCTGCACCCGGGCTGCCAAACACCTCTGGCGCAAATCCCACTCCCACCCTGACTTCCTCCACTATAAATTCTCCCTCTCCTCCCTCTCTTCCGCTATCTCCCTGGCAAGGCAACACTACTATGCCTCCCAGGTTGAATCCTACTCTCGTGACCCTCGCTGCTTCTTCTCCACCTTTGACTCGTTTCTCAAGCCCCCCTGCCCCCCTCCACCCTCTTCCCTTTCCGCTCAGGATCTCGCGTCATTCTTCACCTCAAAGATTGACAAGATCCGCCAGGACATTGCTTCCCACCCATCTCCTCTCCCTGCTCCCTCATCACCCCCTCCCCCTCTCTCCTCTCCTCCTTCCCTCCTGCCTCCCTTGAGGAAATCTCCTCTTTGCTCTCTTCCTCCAACCCCTCCACCTGCCCTCTCGACCCAATCCCCTCCCG
>QEPC01009365.1:3111432-3150238 GCA_003113815.1 Sphenodon punctatus | reverse complement strand
TTAGGGTTTTTAGCGCCACCTTACCCTTATTTTGATTTCTGATTTATTTGTCCTAACCCTGTTTTAAATTGTGTGTTGTGCGGTGACTAAGAAATGTTTAAAAATAAATAAATAAATAAACAAACTGATCAGACCTCTCTTCACAGGGGAGCTGTTCTCTATAATTTTTGCTGCCCTTCTCTGTACCTTTTCTATTTCTACTATATCCTTTTTGAGATGGGGCGAGCAGAACTGAACACAATATTCAAGGTTATGGTCGCACCATAGATTTATATAGTGGCATTATATTATCAGTTTTATTCTCAATCCCTTTACGAATAATTCTTAACGTTCTGTTCGCTTTTTTGATGGCTGCTGCACATTGAGCTGAAGTGTAGGTCCTTTTCCTGAGTGGTAACTCCTAATTTATAACCCAGCATTGTGTACATAAGGTTTGGATTGTTTTTCCCTACGTGCACTTGTCCACATTAAATTTCATCTGCCATTTAGATGCCCAGACAGCCAGTCTCGCAAGATCCTGCTGCAATTCTTCACAGTCCATTCATATTTTAACTACAGACCGTATCAAATGCTTTCTGAAAATCCAGATACACTCTATCAACCAGCTCCCCCTTATCCACATGCTTGTTCACACCCTCAAAAAAAACTTTGACAGCCCCTCCAGAAATTCCTGCCCCATTCATGTATTGGGGATCATATAAAGTACTGCTGTACCATACAGAGACTCCCACACATCATAGACAACAGTTTGGAGTGTTTTACCATCCTTATCAAGTTCACCCTCAACAATCCTGTGAAGCAAGTCATTTATAATTCCCATTTTACAGATGAGAAACTGAGGCCGAGAGAGACTTGTCCAAAGCCACCCAGTGTGCTTATGCCTAAAATGGATTTTGAACCCTAGTCTCCCAGGTCTGACTCCCACCACTTAATCTATTAGACTGTGCTAGCTCCAATTCCCCATATGTACAGGTTCCCCCTTCTTCCTGGGACAATGGAACATCAATTGAGATTGCAAGCCCCGTCTGCAGATGACATTACTTCTCCTGGGGTCATGACGAGCTGAAACAGCAACCAGTAATACATACATAAATAGACTAATAGCGATTAGTATCTAAATAAATAAATGGAGCTGAAACAGATTTCAGTAAAGATATAAATAAAATATTCACAACTAATATCCTGTATTTCTGGTATTGGTAACTGCTGGTATTCAGTATCTGGGTGGGGCAGATCCACAGTAGCAGTATCCAGAAAGGCCTGAATACAGAGTGATATCCTGTTCGCATTCGGCAGATTAGCTGGTTAACTGCATTACCGATTTAACATGCTACCACATATTACCATTTACTGCAGGGGTAGGGAACCTCAGGCCTGGGGGCCAAATGTGCCCACCCCCCAGCAAGTTTTTATGTGGCCCTTTCCAGTTCCTAGCTCAGCCCGTGGATACAATTCCTACACATAAACACTGGGGAACAGACCGGAAACAAAAACAAATCTTGGTGAGTGCTACTTCTGTTGGAAGCAGAGCATTCATTGAGATTCACAAGATACTGAAGCTTCCTGGCTTTCCCACTGTTTTCACTATTTTCTGTTTTGTTTTGTTTTACCCCAGCTGAATGGGGCTGCCATGGGCTGGTCCCAAACCCTGTGTGTGCCCTGCACACACACCCGGGGGTTGTGGAGACAAAAGGTTGCTAGCAAAATCCTGGAAATTACTATAAACATGCTGTGAAACTGCCATAAAATTCACTTCTGTTTTAAACAATAAATTGATTGATAAAATTCCCAAAAAGGATAAAAAAAAGCCCCAGAGATGAAAAAGTCCCAGAAAGTGACAAAAATGACGAAAAAATGGTGGAAATGAAGAATCACCAGAAACCGACGAAGTTCCAACAGGCTCTTGCAAGCACTCCCGAAAAGTCGGTATATTCCTCCAGAACTTTCGTCTCCTCCCTACTGAAGAACTGAGTTCAGGTGAAGTGAGCAGAGATGAGGGCATGAATACAAGGACAGGAGACAGATCCATGACACAGCTCCATGATCTGGATCGTCTTTCTTGGGCGTTCTCCTTGCACACTCCTGCCCCCAACTACTGTGCAGCCCTCAGAGCTTCTACTAATTTTCAAGGCGGCCTTAAGGAGGGAATAGGGTTCCCCACCCCTGAATTACTTAATTACCGATTTGCCCATTATTCCTTCCCTATTTCCTCCCTCTGGAGCTGTTTTTTGAGCAGTAACAGTGACATTCTGACTTGGTCTTAAATTAAAGAAGAAGAAAAAAGATTTAGGCTAAATATTAGGAAGTATTTCCCAAGTGCCAGACCAGGTAGGCAGTGGAATAATTTGTCAAGAGAGGTTGCGTCACTGGAGGCCTCTAAAAATAGATTAGACAAACATAGATTAGACAAAATACTAAAAATAGATTAGACAAAATACTGTGGATTCTGCTTAAAGGCAGGAGGGTGGACTAGATAACCTTTGGGAGCTTCTCTCAACTTTATGATTCTATGCCTTTTTTTCTTCAATACTTCCTCTGAAGCTTTGGTGCCAGCCACTGTTGGGATGCTGAGCTAACTGGACTACTGGTGATCTGATCCAGGAACTACGTTCTTCAGTAAAGAAGAAGAAAAACCCATAAAGATCAAGGTTCGTAAAGAGATCTACCTCCTCATCCCCTCCCCCACCCCGCAAAAAAAAATACAGCAGCCTTTGTGTGACAAAGACCAGGAATCCAGACAGCTCAATTTTGGAGACACCTCCTCTAGTCAAGACGCTTCATAAAATAAACTGTTATTTTAAACCCAGCTACGTTTCGGCCCACATTTACACTCGCAAACTCCCATCACAAAGAGATAATCTCCTGTGTTTCAGCTGCATTGACAGCTTACACAATGTCAAGATGGCCAACTTTTCACTCGACGCCCTTCAGGAAAGCTTTCATGACACCTTCCATGACTATGAAAACGCTCTGCTGCTTTCTTTAAAAGCTCATCTGGAGGAAATCCAGCTTGGAGAGTCACAAGAACTTGACTGTTGCCCCCACACCCTCTTCTATTGTTCTGCACAGATCTACACAAAGCAGAGCAAAAATGTCTTAACCACCATTACAACACAATACTGTCCCAAACAAGGCAACTACCATCTGGGGCTGAATGAACATGTGTGCCGTATCCAAGACACGGGAAGCAAGTGTGCTGCTTTCCTGGGCACTAATGAGATCTCACCTGGAATACTGTGTTCTTTTGGGGGCACCACACTTCAAGGATCAAGACAAATTGGGGGGGGGGGGAGATTCAGAGGAGAGCACCTAATGATGATTAAATGGACAAAAGGAAAAACCTTATGAGTAGGATGGCCATACCTCTCTTTTAAAAGAGGGCACTTATGAAAAATACATGGATGCAGGGCTTATTTCATAAGCGTATGCATTTTTCATAAGTGCCCTCTTTTAAAGGGGAGGTATGGCCACCCTACTTATGAGGAAAGGCTGAAAAAATTGGGTATGTTCAGACTAGAGAAAAGACATCTAAGTGCGGGGGGAGGAGGGGACTTTGTAGTCTTTTTCAAATATCTAAAAAGGATGCCAGAAAAGCAACGAACATTTGTTGTCCACGGTCATAGAAGGTGGAGCAAGAAGGAATGAGCTTATTTATATTGCAGCAAGGTAGGTTTCAGTTAAATATTAGGGGGAAAGACCTAATTGTAAGAACTGTTGAACAGCAATAGAGTATGCTACCTAGGAAGGCTGTAGAAGCTACTTCCTTGGATGTTTTCAAAACCCAGATGATCACACATCTGTCTGTGAATCTGCGGCAGAGAATATCCTGACCTGGAGTAGGCCTGAAACGACATGTGGCAGCGTCTGACAATTCTGTCGGAAACCTCCCATCCACTGCTGTTTTCCCGACACGGCATCCCCATACTTGTTCCGATGCTTTGCTGCTGCTTTCCGCTATTGCTTTTCACTATTTCTTGGCAGCGAAGAAACGGTCAGAAACTGTCGCAAGTCCCATAAAGTGTCAGAAAATGCCACAAAGCGTCGGAATGGGTTGCTAAAGTGTCGGGAAACTGTCGGAAACGATGGAAATGGTCACTATTATCTCAAGTGCCGCAGAATACCTGGAACTGTCGCAACATGACGGAGAGTGTGGCAAATTGATGGCAAATGCTGTCAGAGCGGCAGCAAGACTGTCAAAATGTCGACAGTAAATAGCAAGATGGCAAACAACGCTGTCGCTTCAAGCCTAACTTGGAGCAGGGGGCTGGACTAGGTTAGGTCCCTTCTAGCTCAGTAATTCTGTGGTTCTGGTTCTCCTGCCCCTTTTCGACATGGCTGCATGACATCCTTTCGGGAACGAGTAGCAGGGAGCACGTTACACTGGTGCTCCAACGTCTGAAATGGCTCCCTATAGCTTTCCGGGCACAATTCATGGTACCAGTTCTGACCTTTAAAGCTCTAAATGGTGTAGGCCCTACATATCTAAAAGATCGCCTGTCCATCCATGTCCCATCACAGCCCTTATGATTGGCTGGGAGCACCTCCCTGTGGGTACCATCTGTTAGCCTTCTTTATATGATGAGGGCCTGCAGGGGAGCATTCTCAGTTCCAAAGCACTGGGACAGCAACTCCCTTCCCCAGGAGATTCATTTGAGCCCAAGCTTGAGCATCTTCCAGAGGCGGTGTGAGACTTTTTTATTTGGAAAGGGGATAGGGGTGTGGTTTGGGGGTAAGGGTGTGAGAGGAGGTTGGGTGGGGAGGTGGTATTGGGGGGAGGGGTTGTGGGGGGGGGGGGTTGTATTAGTTTTAAATGCTTTAATGAATTGTGAGCCACCCTGAGCCTTCGGGAAGGGTGGCATTATAAATTTAAATAAATAAAAATAAACCATGTTGCGTTGAGGCAGTGGGGCCATTTCAGAAACAGGGCGGAGCAAAGGGACTCTCCGTCCCTTTTCTGATGAGACTCTGCCCCAACTGGAAAAAAAGAAAAAAAAATCCCCAAATTATCCATGTGAACTTTTGGATATTAATGTCAGACTGTGACCCCCATCTCCCCAATGCTGTGACCCCACTTGGACTCTTGATCCACCGTTTGCTAACCTCTGCCTACTGGTAGTTCACTTTATGAACTGCCCCAAAGACTGTGGCTCAAGGGGAGATCCAAAGACCTCTTACTTCCTTGATAGTAACCTGGTGTTTGATGCACTCTGATCCTCACGACTGCTGCACTGTAAAACCCCAACATGTCTAGTAGCTACCCACACAAAGAGCCTTCTGCACTTTCATTAAACCCAGGAGACTAGGGCTTGGCTGGCACAACTAAAAGGACAATTTGCACCTCCTCTTCTTTTGGAACACAGGGAAGCACCTGTTCCAGTAGGATTGAAAAAGGACACGAGTGAATCCCATTATTATTTATATAACGCCAGTAACATGTCTGGCACAAACGGTCATGATTAGAGACCAGCCTCTTCCCCAAGGGAATTATAATCTAGGATGGACAAATGAGGGGAGACAAAGGGGGAAGGGAACATAGGAGGAGACAGGAATACTTAACAGCTGAGACTTCATCTGTGGCAGATCTGCTCACTCCAATCTGAGTCTGTCAGAAGGAGGACTGGCCATGATCTGATGAAGCGTTAGTTACATTGGCAGCTCCTACCCTTTTCCCCTGGTGCAGCACCATTTTGCTGTATGCGTACTAAAAGTATATTGGTCCACGTGCATAAGCAAGATGGTGCCGTACAACACAGCAACAGCACTATTTATGCACATTGAACAAAATGCATTTTCCTGCATGCACAAAAAAGAGGGAGGGGGAGGGTTAGTGCGCACAAGCAAAATAGCACTGCATGCGTGGCGGGGAAGGGATGCAGTTGAAACGGATTGCAGAGATCAGGGGTGGCAGTGGCCAAAAATCCATGCCCGATATTGGCAGCCTATGTCAAAAATGTAGATTAAATCTGCAAAAATGAACATGCCAATTTGATTCAGCTTTGGAATACTTTCAAGAAGTTGCAAATGTACGTGCCTAGCTCGGTTTACGCACCGGAAAGAGATAAAGGATAACCACACTGTCAAACCAGCCCGGTAAGGAAACCTAAGCCCTGTACAATGAACGCCAGCAAGTCATAAAGCAGACATGTAAGAGAACGGGAGCGAGATTTGATTGGGACAGATAATGGTAACACTCTGTTGGATACAATTATCTCACTGCAAAAGGCTCTCAGTCACATGCACTTTTGCAGGAAGGGGGAGGAGTCTGTGGAGCATTCTAAGAGTGAACCCAGTTACACAAAAGGAAGCTTGCTTCAGTTCATTTGCAACCCCCAGCACGAGCCAAGGCAAAAGGGTTTGCAACTTGGAAACCTAAACCACCTAAAATTACAAACCGCAAGAGCAAAACTTACGTGTAAGAGAAAGAACTTCAAAAGCATCTGAACATTTCATGAAAAAAAGAGAAACGCTCAGGGTAGGGCAGATGAAGAGAAAAATTAAACCTCAAATGACGAGGTCGGAGAAGTATATCTACAGTTAACAGAGTCACAAACAAGGAGACTTTTATTTGCGGTTGGTTATTGTAGAGTGTCACCCAAGGAGATTGTACAACTCTGACTCACGATCAGGCATGACTGTACTGTGTTAGGCAGAGGTAGGCTGCAGACCAGGGCAGTGAATTTAAAGGGTGGTAAAACATGGCTTCTCTTAAATTCACTGTCCTAGGGATGCGCTACAGGATTCTCCCCCAGGATCCAGTGCAAGACCAGAGCTGGTTGCTTCTATTGTGTAGGGGGGCTTTTTCCAGCACAGAATGGTTGAGGCTTAGTGAAAATAACTAAAGGGAAGGGATGCTTGTCAAATTTCCCAAGCCTATGGTCACTGGGCTGGGCTCCCTGCATGTTTTCTCTCTCTGCCTAGCAGCTGACCAGATAGGAAGAGGGTACCCCATCCATGGGATTCTCTATCCCTCTGTGGATGGGGGATTCTCTGTTCCCCACTGGTCAGCTCTCACTAAATTGTTTGATGAAATTAATATTTTTAAATCAGATGCTAGGATGTGTGGTCACCCAGAAGCCACACATCCCTGACTGCCCGTCTGATGGTGACGCACAATCCCGGAAGCCACACAGCACCCTCTCATGGCACACTGCCGAGAAATCTGGAGTGTGCCATTACGGGGTAAGCCAAAGAAGCGTGTGGCAATGGGTGTCCACATATCCCCTGCCTGTGTAAACTGGAGCGGTCACCCATGCCAGCAGACCGGTCTCCTGCGCACAGGCACTGTGGGTGGGGGGGCTCGGCCTCTGAACGTCACAGAACTAGCTGTGTGCACTGGGGAGGCCAGGTTCTCCTGAGCTCACACTGGGAAACGTCAATTTCAACGGCCAACCTGGTGCACTTCCCCCTTCCCACGGTCCGTGGTAGAGGGAGTGCTGCAAGGCAGTTGCCACAGTAGCTATGCTGGGAGCTGCCGGCACGCTCCACATGAGTGGCTGCTCTCCAGCTGTGCCTCTCAGCGGCCATGGACACACCCCTACCCCAGTCTGGCTCCTTGACAACCACCAAGTGATTCTTTTTTTCTTGGTCAATTTCACTTTAAAGTGATCTACTCTAGCACAAGATGAAAATAACTAGGAGAAACGGGAGCCAGGTCAATTTGACCAAACTTCTAGTCTATTCTGTGCAGGCTGGTCTCCCTGCTCCTTGCCCAACAACTGACCAGCAGGGTGGCAGAGAATCCCCCAGATGGGTTTCCTAAGGAAACTTTCCTCGTCCCCCCTCTTTTCAGCTGTCAGGCAAGGAGCTCAGCCTTTACTGAAGAGTTGCTTAGCAAAACTGACCCAACTCTCTTCCCCCTGCTCAATTTTGCTATGCCTCAAGCAGTGTGGGGTTCGGCTCATCTAGGGCAGCACACAACGCCTAAAACCACCCTGCTTTCGACACACGTAGCACTCCCAGCAAACCTCTGCCCTCCAGAAACCCCATATTAAAATGAGAACATGCTGTAAGACACCAGCTCACGTGTGGCCATGGTAGGTCCAGGCCCCTCCACTCAGCCTGCTTATGATCATGGGAAAGGCATTTTAATGTCCAACGTGGGACAAAGCCAACAATACCCATCCCCACTCCTATCCTTGTAGCAACACCCCTGAGTAAGCTGCTTTGCATTCTCTGAAAGATGTAGGGTGGAGCACTTCCTTTCTACAGCTTTTCATTGTCAACAGTGACGAGTACTAAAGAGGCATCAGGCACAGTGCAGAACTGAGTACACTATACATGCCCATTAGCCTGTTTCATGGACCTGCCTTTTGATATATGCCAGTGCCCACGGCTGCCCCGATAAAGAGAATGGAAGAGGAACACTGTTTTGCTGCTTGGCAGCAAACCTCACTCACACAAAAGCTAGTTCATGTTGACCCCTTCAGCCTATGCATTTTTGTATTCTTGATTAATTTATTAATACTATAAATACATTATTTATTATTTAATTTATGTTATTATTGGGCCCCTTTCCAATCCCTGCATCTGGCCTGTGGATCTAGTCCCCTGCCCTCAGGTCCTGAAAGACTGAGCTTGGGTGAAGGGAGCACAGATGAGGGCACGCTCAGACCTTCCCTTCATTCTTCCATCCTGAGCACACACCCCTTAAGCAGCCCTGCCCCCCAACGCCTATCCGGCCCATGGAGCATGTACTAGTTTTCAAAGTGGCCCATAGGAAGGAAAAGGTTCACCTCAGCTGATTTTGACGACCGCAGAAAGTTAGGTGTTCAATCACACTTCCAAAGACTTCCAGTATAGATGCCTTACTAAGGCCACATGCTAAACAGATACTTCCAACATAGTTACTTAAATCAGGCTTTTAAATCACTTTCAGGGGTAGGAAGAGAAGAAGTACATACTCCCGAACAATGAACACATAGTCCCCTTTGCTTTGAACTTAAAAGAAACTACAGCGTGAACCCTTTACTTTCAAGTAAAAAGGAGAAGGGTAACATTGTTTGTCATGACCATTAGGGAGAGAGACTGCAAAGAAACTACATCGGTTCGCAGCTGCAGTGACAATGGTACCCAAGTGGGAAAATACTTTGATTTAAATCAAATTGAAGTAGTTACTTTGGTTTACCTCCTTTGTCGAAATATGGCCTTGGAAACCCAAATTCCCTGACTGCAGGAGTAAGCTCAATGGATTCTTAGGTCAAACATAAAGGGCTCAGAATAGAATGAATCTTAAAATTCAAACTATCAAGAGTCCTTAAAAAGGATCTCCATAAACCATGGCATCATCATAGGATGGAACTGCTCAGTCTTGAAATTGGAGATGGTGTCTATTCTATAGACAGGGACCTGTGTTTCCTGGGTTTTCTCCACTGAAAATCCAGTGAACATGGGTCCCTGGATATAGGACTAGGGGGTTACTGTTTTTTGTTTCCCTGGGTGAAAACATTGACACAGCATACTCTAATAATGCACCTTTAAATGCTGGCATTCATAGCAGCAATGAGGTTTGCAAGGACAAACACCATGGCACTAACAACGGTCATCATTATTGGCAAACACATTCATTCCCCAATATTTTCCCTAACTAGAAACTGGCACTTTAGTACACTGGATTTTTTTTTTTGGGGGGGGGGGGGGGTTTGAGAGAAAAATCCAGTTAACCCGTTTATGTTCATTGGAAAGGCATTTTAATTTCCAACATGGGACAAAGCCAACAAAGAAATATTTGAATCCCCTGCAGAATAGTCGGGACATGTAAACTCAGCTTGTCCACATACCCTCAGATTCTGAAGCCAAGTCTTAAAAAATGACCAATCAGAGGAAGAAGCAGAGTTGGATACATGACTTCTGCATAGCAATGAAGTGAATATTGGCCACAAATAACGAATTTGGTATATCTGTATCCGCTTCGACAAAGTGGACACGAAGCACGATTCGTTCTCCACTTTGTTTGTGGATACAAATACTCCAGTTTCTGTTGTGGCCATTCAGTTATTTCAGTTACATATTTTGGTTACTTCGGTGGCACCGTGCTCTGAACTGTTGCGCATCAGTGTTACTGTATTAATAGCCACAGAGCAATAGCACTAGTGCAGGAAAGTATGGCATGCAATAGTGCTAATACCAGTGAAATAACAGAATACCAAAACAAATTAACGATGCAAACGTTGCATTGCTAAGCGGGGGGGGGGGGGTAAATGCTGGATCCCCCCCTCCCGGCTCTGGAAGGATTCACGGCTGGGGTATCTCAGCTTCTCCTGCACCCCATTTCTGCCCCTGCTCTGCATGGCTTTCCCTGTCCTGGGGAGGCTTCCTGATGGGGACAGGGGCAGTACAACATTTAGTGGAGGATGGTGATTTTTCTTTCCCACATGCCCTTGAATTTTTGGGGATGTGTCCCCTGTGCACTCCATTAGGATTTCGCCCATGATCACCACAGAAGATTAGTCACATATTTGTTTGGATAGCTATCCAAATGCAAAATAAATGGCACCTTCATTTCAGCTCCAGTTTCGTCTCTTTGGACTGAACAAACACAACATGAAAATTGTCAGCTAACCTCCTCCCTCAACAAATAAAAGGCTTTCAACTGGTTTGTTTCCTAGAACTTAGGCCACACATTACCAGGGAGGCAGTGAAACTTCTGTCAGAGCAATGGCGGTTCTTTTCTCACGGGAATTAGCAAACGTGGGAACATGCTATTCCACTCTTATTCTAAGAGAGCACTTGTGCATGACCGGGTCCCTCAATGTAGCTTTTACAATGACGGGTGTTCTGACGGGATAAAAGCAGAATAGCATGTTCCCACGTGAGCTCATTCCCATGAGAATAGAGCGACAATTGCTCAGACGGAATTTTCCCTGCCTCCCCGGTAACGTGTGAAAGAGGCCAGAGTTTTCAAAGCTTGGATTTCCCTTTTGTGGCTGGAGAACTGGTAGGATCACAAAAACAGACGGTGACAAATAGACTTTACTTGAAGTTTAGATGCCATCCATGTACCTAAGGCCGGCTAAACCGCCAGGGGTGACAGTCCCCCGTCGCCCTGTTGCACAGCAATACTACTGCTATTGGCTCAATAGCACCGTGGTACGACTGTATGATCAAGGACCTGGGTTTGCTGCATTTGACATCAGTGGGGGAAACGCAGTGAACACAGACCCCCGAGTGTGATACATGGCAGGGCCAAACAGAGTGAAACAAAGCGATCCAAGTACCTACACTAAAATACCAAATAGTCAAGTATCCAAACTGAAATACATTGCATTTTAGTCAAAGATAGTTGGTGGGCTATCTAAATAATAGGGATGGACATTACTATTTAGTCTTCTCTTTAGGATTTACTGTGGTTTCATTTTTGTTTGTTCTGTTTCATTTCGGTCTTGGTTTCCATTGAAGTCAACAGAAAAAGATCCATGGGGTTTCGAAAACTAGTAAATTGTCAAGTGTAGAAAACTAGTAAAGTCAAGTGTAGTGTACTTGTCTGGCACTGCTTGGGGGGGGCAGCACTGGATTTGGGGGGCAAATGCCAGGGTCTGTGGGCTTTTAGTGAGTGGGTGGAGTGATTTGGAGGTGGCTGTGGGCTCAGGGGGTGCCTTGTGGGCCTGGCTCTGGGCTGGGGTGCTGGGGGTGGCACCAATACAACCCTGCAACCTGTATTTCTCATGTGTCCTCTAAAATTTGCATATCTGCCCACCTAGGTGGCACTGTGTTGGGGGGGGGGAGGAATGCCAGGGGCTGGGGGCTTTTAGTGGGTGGGGGTGCTTTGCTTCTGCATGGCAATTGACTCTGTAACCCACTCTGCCTGCCTCCCCCCACCCCCTCCCCACTGCTGCCTCATTTCACCTGCGCTGCATCCGGAGATCAACTCTGCTTGCTGCTTGTCCCCAGCTGCCCTCTTCATCTGCTGCTGGGGACAAGCAGAAAGCAAAGTTGATCCCAGGACGCCCCGCAGGTGAGATGAGGTAGGTGGACCTGAGACCGGCCAGGGAGGGCTGGCAGTTACTCAGGCTGAAGAGCGGCACTGGGAGGCAGAGCAGAACAGGAAAATGGTAGCGAGTGCATACTAAACAGAATTTAATACTGCTGCTCACTTTCGTGTTAATACTAAAGTGCCTACTTTAGTGCATTTTACTATGCATACAAAAGTATTCCCATCCCTACTAAAGCAAATTAGAGCTAAAATGGGAGGGGTTTGTGAATTATATTTGTGGGCATTATTCATGCTTTTGGGTAGCCTGCAAGTACTAAAATATCCGCAAGCAAATCAGGACATAGCTGGTTTTGGGTATTCCTGATTATTTTACTCACTTGGGTATTTTGGCTCCGTCATTTTCGGCAATTGCCCCTGCACAATAATGCTAATATTACCAAAATAACAGAACCAAAATAGCAAAGCAGAATCCCCAACGCAAAATAGACAAAACTGATGACACATAAGTGGATCTCTGTTATCCAAACCATTTTCAGTTTGGGTAGGATACATTTGATCACTTTTTTAACTCATTATTTTGGATACTCACTTCAGTTTTAATGCAAAGAATATCCACCAACATGAAATTAGCTATTCGTTTCTGGTTCATTAGTAAGCCTGAGCTAGCTTTCAAGCCTGAAAGGCCCTGTGGAGTCCAAAAGCTAACAATAGGAAGGGATCATCTTTGTTGCTTCGTCTCAGATCTCCTGTGCACCAACTTTTGTCACTTTGAAAACAACAAAAGGCCACAGCCTGTCGGGTAAGAAACAGGTTAAGCGCAAAACGGAAGTTGCCACCTCAGCAGGCAGCAATTCTTACCAGACAAATTCTCTTATCAAGCCAAGAGGTTTTCAAGATCAGAGAAAGCTCAAAGCTCCAGCAGCTTTAAGCTTCACCCCTTGGAGAATCTGGACATTTGGCAGGTCGGAATATGCTGGAAGATAGTGGAGATCAAGCCAACGTTTCCACTGGGCGGTAGCTTCCCACTGTTTCTTTTACTTCCCCTCCCACCCTGGTGTTTGTACAGTTGCAGAACGCCCCAGCTGCAAAGCAGAGGCATAAAACTAAGCTCTTGGGTTTCCTAGCGCTGTTAACAACAGACTCGCAAGCTCGGGGTTTCCTTTTATGCCAGATCAAGGGAATCCCCTTTGCAGTCAGACGTTCCTGTCAACCAGGCCTGCCCAATCACATTCCAGAAGCCAGACTGTTTCTCCTCCTCCCTTCTACACATGCAGAAAAGCAGACCAAAAGCCAACCCTGGAATCCATAACTGCCAGCGGTAGAAACTTGTCTGGCCTGAGTTTATATTTTCCTTCTCTGGAAAATCATAATTCTGACAGCGTGGTCATTTAAATCCTCCCCCCGTTTCAACAATGGCTTTGGCTCCAATTAGTGGGAAAATAAAAGACTTTTTTTTCCCCCCTAAAGCCGCTGCAAGCATCTTCCGAATGTATTCATTGAGAAAACTTTTAAAAAGGGTGAGTTTTGTTCTTTCTCCTGAACCAACACAGTGGAAAGAATTTCCAGTTAAATCCCCTGGGTGGAAAAGCTAAAAAAAAAATCTGCATTTAAATAGCAACAGGTTTTGGAAAAAGGAAAACCCACAGCCGCTTGAGTAGAATAAAGCTTAAGCTGTTTTCTTGGGTTTGGTTTTTTTTAAAAATAAAAATAAAAACAAATAAACACTCCCTCACCACCAGCAGATTCTGAGACAGAGAGACTGACTGAGCTGTCAAAAACTCCTCAAAAAGCAGAAAAAGCAAAAACCCAATGTAGGGTCATCTTAAAGCCCTAAACAGCCCAGGGTCCACATATCTGAAAGACTCTCTCCTCTCCCATGTTAATCACAGCCCCCAGGGTCATCCAGGATTGCCCTCTTTGCACATACCATCTGCCAAACAATCAAGTTTGAACAGCAAGGGCACGCTGTGAGAGGCACTCTCAGCGACTACGCCAGAAATCGGGAACTCCCTTCCCTTTAAGGCTGAATCTGGAATTCTCACCTGGCTCCGATTTCGATCAAAACCAGGTCTTTCGTTCAGTCCGATCGAAATCGGAACAGACGATCGAGCTGATCATTCAGTCCAATTGGAGCAAACAAAATCTTAGGGCCATTTTGTGCATGCGCAAAGTAGCGCTGCCCATATCCAAAATGGCACTGCCGGGACTGCCACCATTTGGGGTATGGGGTTTTTTTTATCTGTTTTTTTATTCCGAATGGAATCTTTTCCAATTAGAATTCCAGTTGAGATACTGGATAACTCTTCCATTTTCACAGAAATGTCTGCAGAAACTGAACAGTTGTTTCAATTTTGAACCACCCCTACTTCTCTTGGAGATTCAGCTAAACCCAAGTTTCTTCCAGAGGCAATGCAAGACTTTTTTTATTTGGCAGGTGGGGATAGAGTTTGGGATAAGGGATTTTAAATCGTTTATTTATGTCTGTTTTGTATATTGTTTTATGTGCTGTAACCTGCTCTGTCTGGACCTTTTTGATAAGGCATGATAATGAATGTAAAATACAAGGATTTTGGAGGTTGAGGTCACAATATTGTTGGGGAGGGTCTATCATGGGAAATAAACAGAACATTTAGTAGCCATTTTTGTGGCCAAAGTTTTATCACAAGTAGAGATTGAAGGAATAGTAGATTTTGTATTCACAGATATTATTGGTGTTTCCAGACAGCCCTCCGAAATAGATATTTGCATACCTGTTAATTTTGGTATTTGGATCCATACTTCATGGCGTGGGTTTGGTGCTATATAGTGCATGCACTGTGGCTACAGCATGCACACTAGCCAAAATCTAGTAACTGAAATACCAAATATTCAACTGAATGACCAAATAAACCAAACAACCAAAATAAAAATATCTGAATTGAAACGGATATCCGAAGCAAGCATAACAAATAGCAGCTCACGTCCACTCCATTGTCAGATAATACCTTAGCATCCAATATTCACTTCAGCTCTAATTGCAAGTAAAAACGTCTGTATATTACATGTCCAGGCAGCTCAAGGATAAACTACCACAATGCGCTCTACATGGGGCCGCCCTTGGTGAGGTAACTGGTACAGAACACAGCAG
Organism: Sphenodon punctatus; assembly: GCA_003113815.1. NCBI lineage: Eukaryota > Metazoa > Chordata > Lepidosauria > Sphenodontia > Sphenodontidae > Sphenodon > Sphenodon punctatus. The sequence goes on along the minus strand of QEPC01009365.1, from coordinate 3,135,182 downwards.
CCTGCCTTCTGATGAGAGTTTGGAAGTTGTCAGGATAGAGCACATTACACTGTGCTTTGGATTCGGCAGTGGCTCTTCCACATAAATCCCTAAATGGCTTGAGCCCAATATATCTGAAAAGACTGCCTCCACCCCCTATGTTCCATTGTAGTCTCCAAGGTCAGTCAACTGATAATTCCATCATGGCACCAAGTCCGTGCAGTGAGGCTCCTCAGTGGCTGCTCCACAGCTCTGGAACTCCCTTCCCCTGGAGATTTGCTAAGGCAAGCTACTGGGAATGTTTCCCAGGGCTCAGCCCCCCTTGAATATAGAGGCTGAGCCCTGGAAAGTCCCCCCTCGCCCCCTCCCATACTCACACAAATTAAGCTGTGATCAGTAGCACTAGCAATCCCCAAAGATGGTCTATTTGAAAGAAACCATTTCACACTACATACCAAGTAGGTCATTTGCAGTAACCAAATACTCAAGAAAATAAAGTTTTCCTGGCATCAGCATGGAACATTTTACATGGGACGGAGGAGGGAGGCAAATATAGTTAGGACTGCCGAAGTCAAACCCTGCCAGAGAGAATTGCCATCAAGGCAGGTCAGCTTCGACAGTAAGCTTTGCCGGAGTCCCTTTGAAACCTACTGGCCAGCTTTTGAAACTATCGAATGGGGCATGCCGGGACAAAATCTGGCATGGGTTTAATAAAATGAGGATGGCCCCTGTTCTAGGGACAACTGACACGCAGGCAGTGCTGGAACCAGAGAAGTTGAGGTCCTGTGCAAAATGGTGGCTTGGGTCCCCTACTAATATAGGCATATTTGATGGGCACACATTGGCCCTGCCATTAGAGAAAAGAAGCATACCAGCCCCTCCTGGGGCCCAGGCTCTTACACTGCAGGCCCATACATTACGCATGTTGCTATTTCTAGTTTATTCATTTATGTATTAATTTTTATTCAAAATGTTTACCCCGTTGGTCCCATTAATGCTCAGGGCAGCTTACAACATACAAAAAAAAATCTTTAAAATCCTCTTTAAAATGCACCCCAACCCCTGGGGTCCTCCAAAACCCAATCCCACCCAACCCTCTCCCTGCTTACCAAATGCCTGGCCAAACAGAAAGGTCTTTAATCACTTCTGGTAGATGGCCAGGCTCAGGTTTAGATGAATCTCCAATAGGAGGGAGTTCATAATTGCAGGACTGCCACTAAGAATGCCTCTCTGTGTACCCTTGTTGTGGAAACTTGGATGGCAGATGGTACCTACAAGAGGATGCTCCTGCCTGACCTCAGAGACATGATGGGACATGAGAGATAAGGCTGCCTTTCAGATATTTGGGGCCCAAGTCGTTTAGGGTCACATGTTTTGGAGGGGTCCCTACCGAATTGTCAGAAATTGTTACATGTCTGACAAAGAGCTCTGTGTAGCTCGAAAGATTGCATATTCTCATCCACTGAAGTTGGCCTAATAAGAGATCGTATTAATTACTTGGTATCGATCTTTGTAAACTTCTTTGTAATATAAATATAAATAGCTTCGGGTTTCTCAGGCCAGAGTGTTGTTAAGGAAAAGGGAAAGAGGCAATGTACTATGGGGCTTGTAATAATTTTCTATACGGCCCATGGCAGAGAATATTGAAGGGGAAGGGGCTCCCATCTTTGCTGTAAATTTATCAGGAACATCTTCAGAAGTTGCATCCGGCAAGTGACTGCTGGAAAAATGTTAAGCTTTGTCACAATTGGATCTCAAACCTGATTTTTGGAGGGAGGCACCAAAAGATACCCTTACTACATTTAAAGGTATGCTTGCATGATCTGGAAATCTAGGCTAACAGCAGTTATCTATCATGGGAAGCACGTAACAACACAGGGAGTATCAATGGTTGCCACGTGTCAAATGAGGTAGAAGAGTCTTTTTGTCACAGCACCACCCTCTGGTATTCCTCCAAAGCCTTGGCCATGTTTACACATGACAAAAATGGGTTCTGATAAGCGCTTGAGATAATACTGGGTGTTATAAGTGCTGGAGATCTGCAATGTGAGAACACACTATTCCCCTTTTATTAGGGATGGGCGAACAGAACTGAGTTCGTAAATTCAGTTCGGTTCAAAAATCAAGTTCGGTTCGGTTGACCGAACCGAACTATTCGAGTTCGGTCCAAACTCTGAACTTCCGAACAGAGTTCGGAAATTCAAACCCCATTGAACTAAATGGAATATTATCTTATAGGGATGGGCGAACCGAGTTGAAAATTCGGTTCGGTTCAAAAATCAAGTTCGGTTCAGAAGTTCGGTTCAGTCGACCAAACTGGTCGAGTTCGGTCCGAACTTCTGAACCACATTCGCCCATCCCTACCTTTTATGCAGCGAGATTTCACAGCCTTGTAAGACCCACCAGCTGTGGCTCTTACAAGGCTGCAAGATCTCACTGCATAAAAGGGGAACAGTGTGTTTGCACATTGCAAATCTCCAGCACTTATAACACCTGGTATTATCTCAAGCACTTATCAGAACCCATTTTTGTCATGTGTAAAAGTGGCCAAGAGATTCTCTGGATTAACCAGGATTCTGGAGAGCTCTGAGTAATTGGAGCTTTGCCTGGGGTTGAAGAGTTAAACACGCCCTGGGTTAAGGCTGGCAGGAGGGTAATCCTAAGAGTGTCTCGTAGCAAAAGTGAGATAGGGAATCAGGACTCCCAGCTTTTGTTTTTAATTCTGTCCCTAACTTCCGTCACCCAACCTTGGTTTACCCTCTTTGCAACAGTGGAGTTATGGAAGGCTAATGTTTAAGCGGAGTGCAGTTTAAGTGATTCAATTATTGGGCACCTAAAACTTTTGAAATAAAAAAAAAGGTGCTGTACTAAATACTGCAAAAGGGGACGCCTGCTGTACGTAGCTGTGAATATTTCCTTAACAATGACTTCTGTCTTCACTGCTCTCCCATAAAGAGTTAATTGTCCAACATCCTGATATAAAAGGACCTTTGTGTTAAAACTTGGCAAGGAAAAGCAAAATACAGATCATGTCCCGGGAAGGGATAAGGGAAGACTGGTGCAGCTGAAAACATAGTTAGTTTCCCCACCTGTTTGAATACTGCCAGATCTTATCGGAGTATACTACTTGTGCTGGCCGACTTTTACAAATGCCAGCCATCGTGCTTTTGTTTTGCAAGGTCTGCAGAACTTTTTTAACTATTTCAAATGGGAGACCTGCGAGCCATTGGTATAAAATATTTACGAGTTATCAACGCCAAATCCAGTTATCAGAACTATATTAATTATTATTATTATTATTAATATTATTATTGAGATTTCTATCCCACCCTTTTCTACAAAGAACTAAGGGTGACTTATCCAAAGTGAGTCATCCTGGCTTGGGTGTCGACCCTGGCCAAGTAGCTCGGGTGTCAACGATGAGGAGAATGTTCTCGGTGGCCGCACCATGGCTGAGGAACTCCCTCTGGACAGAGGTCCACTTGGCCCCGAGCCTTCCCTCTTTCCGCAGACAGTGTAAGACCTGGGTGTTCCGCCGGGCCTTTGGCCGGGAAGACGGGTGAGGGAGGGGGTGGGTCTTATATGCCGCCGTGAGTTATGTATTTTTAAAATATTTTTTATACTGATGTTATATGGATTTTATTGTTAGGTGATTTTACTGTGTTGTAAGCAGCTCCGAGCTACGGTAGTAGGAGGGGGCGGCCTATAAATACGAGAAATAAATAAAATCCCCAAATACGCAAACTCCACCTCACCCCTACTCACCCAGTGTATTACAATTAAAAAATTTAAATCATATTACTACTTACCATCTCCACCCTCCCCTGCCCGTATCCCCCTCACAGGGGAAGGTCATGGCACTTCCATCCCACCGTCAACCCCCAAAATTCCCCACCCCTAACCTCCCGTATTTTCCTCCCCACACAACCTTAAAATCTGAACCATATCAAATTACATAACAAAACAGAAAAAAAAGATTCAAGGGGGATGACCAATGATTGTTGATGTATTCCGTAGAGCTTGGACGTAAATTAATCCAGTCACTTTTACTGGTTCTCATAGAAGAAACAAAGTGCAATTGTGCTCGAGCTCTCATCTCTGTAGAGAAAGTCTTTAATTGTTTTGTTTCAAAAAACCATTTTTAAGAAACCTTAAGCAACTCAAAATTGATCCTTCAAGTCCTTGAATAACTTTCCTCACATGAGAAGTCCCTTGGAATTCAAAAATAAGTGCTGACAGGGAACAGTCCCCTAAACCAAAACTATAGGGATGTAGCTAGGTTGGAATGAGCTCTGGTGCTGAAGATGAAATGGGCCCTCCTGTCCCTGCCACCCTGGAGCAGGGAGGGGAAGTATCCGAGGGGGGACAGCTTACCTTTGTCAGGCAGCAAAGCATGCTGGGGCAGAGAGGCGAGGCTTGGCAGAGTGCACTGTGGGTGGGCAGGTGTGAGCCACCCACCACTCAACGCTCCTTCAGGCTGCCAACCCCAGCCCCCCTAGGTCCTGGCATGCCCCCTCCCACAAACTCTGAACTCTTAAGGGGGAGGGGGCAGCAGCAGGAATGCTGTACCAGCCTTGCTGCACACACCATAGAGTAGACTGCGTAGACTGCACACACGCCATATGCATGTGCTTGTCCCCAGACCTCATAAGTCCTGGTGTAGCTAGCTGCCCATATTATAGCTACACCCCTGCCACGATAACGTTTGTATCCCAAATGGCTTGAACTCGTTGCTCTTACCCATCTCTGCCAAGCTCACAAGTCAGCAGTTCTGCTGTAACGCTAGATGACATTAAACCACGTAAAGCAGCAAAGGGAAAGTTTTAGGAGTCGGAAATGTCATTAACGGTTGCAAAGAAAACAGATTCCCAAGCTAGGGACTTTGCCAGGTTGTGGAAGGGAAACCTGGTCGTCGAATACTGCAGTTTAAATAGGCTGCTTGTAAATTTTTTGCCCCCTAATGAAGAGATCAAGTAAATTCCATTTAGATCTTGGAATTTCAGAACACGGGGATTTGGGTTAAGGGGGTGGTCCTGAACTTAACGTATCGCATGAGACTAACATTTATAACTTTATTGGATACAAAAAGTAATGGACGTTATTTAGACCTGGGCTTTTAAAGCCTGTACTGAAATATGTATTCATCTGACAGCCTGGTTGTTTAATTAAACTCACTTGCTATTTCCCCTACCTACTATTGAGTTCTTTCAAAACACAAACAATCTCAGTCCCTAAAAGCTTTATTCTCACAACAGTCTCATTTGCCACTGCATAGTCACCAACATACTTTTACTTTGTTACCAATCAATTCTTGGTTTTTAATCATCATCAGTGTTGTTTTTAAAAAATATTTGGAATGGATTGTTTCCCTCTAGCTCCCTTCCAAAAACAATTGCTTTCATCCAATATCTTTCTTGCATTTTCTCAGTCCATAGGAATGACTTGTTACATGCCCGAGGAAAGGCCCCCATGTGGCCCAAAAGCACCTTGCACCCTCTCGCCAACAGAAGTTGGACCAATAAGAGAGATCATCCAAACTACTTGGTCTTACATTTGGGGCCAACAAGGCAACCACACGCTCTCTCTAGGAGACTCTAAGTCCAGGGGTAGAAAACCTCCAACTCAGAGGCCAAATGTGGGCTGCAGCTAGTTTTTGTTTGGCCCCTTTGCCGTTCCTGGATCAGATCCCCTGGATCCCTCAAGCACTAAAAGACAGAGCTCAGGAGAAGGGAGCATAGATGTAGACATGCACCCAAGGTTCAGGGAAGGTTCCATGGCAGAGATTCATCCTTGGAGCCTCCTCTTCCTTCTCATCCCAGGCAAATTCCTTAAGCAGCCTTGCCCAAACATCTATATGGTCTTCAGAGCTTGTACTAATTTCCAAAGTGGCCCCTGAGGGAGAAAAGGTTCCCCGTCCTTGCTCTAGTTGTTTAATTAAAAAGTCCTTCAATTAAAGATCACTTGATTTAGGCTTGCCAAACACCAACGGTCTTTGACCAACAGAGTCGGTTTTTACACAAACGCCTCCCCCCCGCCGCTTGGTGTTTGGGCGTGTGTGCAGGGCGGGGCAGTCTGTGTATACGGCTGCCGATGGGGACTGATGTGCAGTGGGGGTGCGCCCATGTAAATACCACAGGCGGCGGGTGTTTGTGCGTACGTGCTCCCGCCGCACACCCACCAACACCCACCGCACACCCACCAACACCCACAGAGCCCTCCGACAGAACAGAGGATGCGCCGTAGGTGGAGGTAGGTTTAGGTGGGTGTGTGTCCATGTAAACGGGCACACACCCACCTACACCCACCGCGCTGAAACAGCCACCCCCGGTCCATGCAAAAACGGCTAAAATCTAAATCTTGACCGGCACGGGAGTTGGTGTACTTCTTTGAAGTCCCATTATTACAAGCTGAAGTTTTCTTGTTTAAACTGAAGATCCCTTCTCTCGATCGCCCCAAGTGACCTTCCTCTCCACGCACATATGCTTGCTTTTTCCTCTACACTCTCTTCTCAGAACATGAACATTGCCTGTTTTCAGCAACCCCCTTGGACGGGGTTTCATGGAAAATGAAATATACAGCATGCTCAGCTGAGATTATATCAGAGGAGAAAAATGTCTGCAGGATAGAAAAGGCCTGTTCTGTTCAAGTGCACGAGAAAGTGAAGGGGCAGAGGAAGCAACTGCTTAACGGATTCATTCTCGGGGGTGGGGGGGGAAATCAGACATCTCCCTAGATCTAAATGATCTTTCTTCTGCAGGAAGATGCTGCTAAATTGATGGAAGCCTCATCACTTCAGCTTGGCCTTCCTCCAACCCCACATTGCGTCCATCCATTGCTGCCACTAGTGCAGCAAGCCTGCCAGAAGTGCTAGCGCATAAGCAACGTACACATTTTAACTGCCGTGTCGTGCAAAGGGCAGTACAGTTTGCAGGGCCAGCCTTAAGATTTGCGGGGCCCAGGGCGAAGATAAAATGCGGGGCCCCTGGTGGCCCCTCCTCCTTGGGGGCAACCTCTGTGGTGCCCTGAAGGTGGTCATGTTTGGGGCCCCACTGAGAGGGAGTAGTGCCCCCACAACCCATGCTGGTAAAAATAAGAGGCCACTGCAGGGTCCTCAGAAAGAGTGGGGCCTGGGGTGGCCACCGCAGGTCACCCTGTGGTCTACTGGCTGTTTTTACACGTGCACCATTATGCTGAAGTAGCTGTAAGCCCGGATAGGTCATCTACTACTACCATGACTTATTTCTAAACTAAACTGCCTAACTGAGTCAGACCAATGGCCCATCTTAGCCCAGTATTGTCACAACTGGACACGGAAGCAGGGCTTTCAAATTTGGGTCCAAATCCGGCTCTTCCAGGGTCTCTGGCAGAGGCCATCCTGGCGTGCTACCTGAGAACCCTCCAAGGCCCCAGCAGAGGCCTCCCCCAGGCATGCTACCAGGGATCCTGAGGTGGAGATGCCAGGGATTGAACCTGGGACCTTGTACATGCAAAGCACACGCTCTTACCACTTGAGCTATGCCCCCCCCCCTCATACTACTAGTCATACACAGTGCTGTACAGATACACCTAACCATAAAAGACAGTGGGGCCAATCCCATGCCCTGCGTGCAACATACGTATACACACATGCAGGTAGAGTGCACGCATGTCCATTGAAGGTACATTGTGCCATGCAGAACCCAAGCAGATCCCGCTTGGGACTATGGCCAATCTCTGCTCCAAGGAGCTTAAAATCTAGACAAGACATGGACACAGACTGCTAAAAACAAGGCAACAGATGAATCATTGACTACAGGGTGCAGTTTATTCAGTAATTGATTTATTCCAACTAAGACCATGATTCATGGTTAGAATGATTTAAAGGCGGCCTCAAGGCGGGACTTGAATACGGACAGGGAGGGAGTCAGGGGCCAGGCGCGTCACCACAGGAAGAACGTTCCAGGCGTACAGTGCAGCAAGGTGGAAGGCACAGAGTCAGGAGAAGGGCTCGGATAAGAGCATCTTGCCTGAGGAACAGAGGTGACAAGGAGGGGTGTAGGGGAACATAAGGGAGGAGAGGAAGGGAGGGGCTGCAGAGCTATCATTAATATTCCGGAATAAGCACTAAGCAGTTCTCTATGGCGGGGGTGTGCTCCAGTCCAGGATACGGGTTTGCATGTTCACGGTTCTGGACTTAGTTAGTCCAAAGTAAAGAAATCCTCGAAAATGGGGATGTGTAACTCTGGATTAAAACCAGAATCTGGACTTGTTTACTCCAGAATAACTGTTTCCACAAACACTTAATTCCAGATTTAGAGGCATTTACTCCAGATTTAGGATTGTGTAAAAACAACCACTGTGTTTAGCGCCTTGTCTACACTAGCAATCAGAGCCAAAACCCAATATTAGTGAAAACCTGAAAATGGTGAAAGAGATAACCGCCGCATGGGCTCAAGTACTGCCAGTTAGAATAACTGGGTTCAGAAAAGGATGCATTCGTAGAAGACAGGTCCATAATAAAGGCCAGTTAGTCAGGTTGGTCAGGGGATGAGGCCTCCAACTGGCAAGGGCTGGGAGTGAACACCAGGAAACGGTTTGCTCCGCTGCAGGTCTCCAGAGCGATTCAAGCTGGGCACTGAGGCCACTTTTAGGCACGCACAGCATAAAATCACGCAGCATGTAAAAATCCCGCAGGCAGGGTTTAGACGCAACATTTTGCGCGTTACAGCCGGTCACACGTTCTTTTAAAACCACGAATTAAATACCTCGAGATATTTAAGAGAATGCGTGACCGGCTTTAACGCGTAAAATGTCGCATCTAAACTCCACCCGTGGGATTTTTACACGCTGCGTGATTTTGCGTCGCGCGTGCGCTGCACACATCTAAAAGCGGCCTAAGAGAGGGGGTGATTATGGGATGCGCTCAGGAATTGGAACAATGGAAGAAAGAAGGGTCCCCAGATCATGGCTTGGTGCTACGGCTCCATCCCCTGTCCCTGAGAGCATACCCTCCTCATCTTCACTCCCTTCCCGTCAGCTCACTTTTTTCAGTGTTCGAGAGGGCAGGGACTAGATCCAGGGGCCAGATCCACGAACTGGAAAAGAAGCGAAATAAAACCCAGTTGCAGGCTGGATTTGACCCGTGGACCAGATGTTCCCTCATCCCTGGGTTAAATCTTATATTAGCAACAGTGACTGCAAATATTATGGGTGAAAACATTATCCAGTCCTGACCCTGAATCTCACTTTCAAAGCAGTTCCCACACTTTAAATGTCTCCTCCAGAGACTAATGTGTCTCCAAATTCACCTAAGAGGCCAGTAAAAAGGCAGAGTTTGCGGGGGGGGGTGTGTGCCTTTTTTCCTTCGATAAATAGAAGGCTGTTGGCCTCTGAAGCTCTCAAACTCATTATGGAAAATCTTGAACTTGTGGAAAAAAACATAAACCACTTGGAGAGCTGGTCTAAAACAAACAGCTTCTAAATAGGACATTCCCACCCTCCCAGGACAGGACAATGCACAAGACAAATGACACCAGCATCTTCGGAGGTCATATGAGCCAAACAGCTGGAGAAGAGAAGAAAGGGGGGGGAGCGAATTGCCAATCCTACAGCAATTAGCCACCTCTGGCTAAAGACTTGACTAGTTATTTTTAAGCAGCATGTAAACTGGAATAGGGTTGCCAAGTCCCTCCTGGGGAAAACCCAAAGAGATCGGGGCAAAGGGACTGTCACACTGTGTGTTGGCACCTATGCAAAATTTTAAAGAATGTTTATTAAAAATACATGTTGGAGGGCCTGCATTGGCACCTAGGTGCCAATGCAGGCCCTGCAACATGCATTTTTAATAAATGTTCCTTAAAATTTTACAGAGGATTGTGATACCATGATGCTCTGCAGAGGGAGGGCGGTGCCACATTGGAAAGGGGGCGTGGCAAAAGGGTTGTTATGCCCCCTTTCTGATGTGTCGTGACTTCGTGGTGCTTCAGAGCTGCAGGGCCACTTTAGACAAAAGAGAGTTGCTATGACCACCCCCTGCCTCCTTCCGAAGCATTAATTCTCTGGACTAGTCAGGGGCGCCCCTGGATCACCTGGGGAAATCGGGGCTTTGCCCAGAGACTCTAGGTGGGGGGGGGGGGGAAACCAGAGAGATGGCAATCCTAAATCTGAAGAGTTTGTGAACAGCAGGCAGTGAAAACCAATTAATGCCAAGCCTATAGCTGCATACCTACACACACAAGATAATCCTAGCAACATAAATGCAATATTTCCCTCTCATCATGGCCCATTCTGAATATTCCCTCAGAGCAGTTGTAGGGAATTTTAACACACACCTTAAAGTGCTGGTCTTTCAATCTTCTGGGTTTACAAGTCTACAAGTAAGTTCCGGACACGTTCTTCACGCACGCACGCGCACACACACAACACACACACACACTGTCCTGAAGCAGTTCCTGGATGCATTCTTCACACACACACTGTCCTGAAGCAGTTCCTGGATGCATTCTTCACACACACACTGCCGTGAGGAAGCCTAAAGTAGCCGCAGCTGTAGACGTGATGGGCTGCCATGGAAACCAAGGCTGCATTCCCATCTGCAGTGGCAGAGGGAGCACTGCAAGGGAAGGCGCGGCAGCAGGGAGGAGCCGGCTGAAAGGAAAACAGCCGGTGCGAACGGGGATCTGCTGCGGCTTCTCTCGAGCATGTCAGGGCAGGATTTTGCGCCCTGACATGCGCAAGAGAAGCCACGACAGATCCCCGTTTGCACCAGCTCTTTTCCTGTCAGCTGGCTCCTCCCCGCTGTTGCGTCTTCCCTCAGCACTCCCTTTGCCGCCACAGATGGGAATCGCCTCCAAGTGACCACAGCTGCCTGGAGCAAAGCAGTTTACCAGGAGAACGTTTTACACACAAAAGTTCTGGGAGAAGTTCTACGCAGAAGCTCAAAGAGCCAGATGTTTAAGATCTGACTGAGTGATTTAGACACACAAAGTTCAGGATGTAACAGCAAACATGCAGGAGAAATGGGTGTGTAAAAACACCCATAATGACACTAAGCATTCTGCGATGACATAACAGCTCAACCAGTTGCTACAGTGGACTCACAGGTACATGTAAGAGTCAATGTAGCCCCTAGTCGATTAGGTGTTGGACTTGCAAGACAAGGGTTGAAATCTTGCCTTAGCCAGGAGCTCGCTGGCCTTGGGCTAAATCACCATTTCTCAGCCTCAGTTTCCCATCTGTAAAAAGGGAATAATAATGACTACCTAGTCACAGGGTTGCTGTGAGGGTGAACTAGGTAAAGACGGTAAAGCACTATAGAAATAATACGTTTTGACCTATAAAGACCTAAACAGCTTGGGCTCAACAGACTTTAGACGCAGTCTCCTCCCGTATGCTCAGTTGTGGTTAGAGTTGCCACCTATGCAAATTTTTAAGGAACACCTATGAAAAATGCATGTTGCGGGGCCTGCGTTGGTGCCAATGCAGGCCCCGGAACATACCTTTTTCATAGGTATTCCTTAAAAATTTGCATAGGTGGCAACCCTAGTTGTGGTCTATCTGGTCAGCTGCAAGTGCCCTTCTGACCCGGTCTTCTGCATTCCAAGTACGGACAGCGAGGGCACAAGCATCAGCCATTCCTCAGCTTTGGAATTCCCCTCCCACCGAGGCCCACCCTTTCACCTTCTGGAAACGGTGTAAAACGTTTTGGTTTAAGTGGGCTTTTGGTGGTCGGCGACGGGTGAAGGATTTGGAGGAGGCGATCAAGTTTAAATTTTTCATTTCATTAATTCTTTTTAATAAGCGTATTTGGATTTATTCTGTGTCTCTTGGGGATAAGGTGGGACAGAAGTCTAAATGAGCTACTATTATTTCTGACTGGGCAGCATGGAATGGCTGCAGTATACGGTATAACCCAAAGCCATTGTGGGTTCTTATTACCCTTAGCCAGGGGTGTAGCTATCATAAATGTAGAGTGCGTATGCACATTTTCTGCACCAGCGCTCATTCCCACCTAGCTGCAAACCTACCCTTAGCCAGTTCAGGTCTTGATCCCAATCTCTAGAAGATATTTAAAACCCAGCGGTCAAAGACAACCCTCTCCCCCTCCTTCCACTCAGTTCCTGGTTCCTTCATGGGAAAATTAACAGTGCCCACTCAGCATTGCCCTGATACAATCAGTCCCTAGAAAACCTCACCCTTGAGACTGTTAACATAGAAAAATACAAGGTGATTAAATCAAACAAATAAAAAGAACCAGAAGCAAATACACACACATTTCAGCAGGGGGGGGGGAACGGTACTTAATACTTAGTCTTGGCCTCTAAAAGGGAATTTTTAAAAAGCCCATGTTGTGTTACATGTTTTAAGTGCTCTGTAGGCTGCCTGTCCGATACACTGCACAGCAGGAGCGGTTCTTTCTTTTTCCACTCACTCACCATATTTCCCTTATTTTTAGCCCCTTTGTTGACTCGGAGGTTACCAAATGGAAAAAAGGACAGACACATGAAGACTGCCAGTCAATTTATAAGCAGTGGTCAATGCTCTGGGTTCTTTGGGTCCACTGAAGGGATGCATTCCTGATTATCTAGACCCTGTGCATTTTCCTACATTACAGCTCACTACGTCTTCGGGTCTAGCCCAGAAACGGCCTTGGTTATCAGTCAAGTTGGTCAGAGGATGGGAACTCTGACCGTCAAAGGCTTGGAGCAAGTTGCAGGGAATGGCTCAATCCATTCCGACCCATTGTGCGTTTCTCTTTTTCTGCCCTCGTTTTCCTCCATGTTCCCCACCCAGGAATTTCATTCCACCATTACCACCCCCCAAACTTCCCCCAGAGATTTCTGACCCTAAACCATCTTTGCCCCATCTCTCATGCTGTTCCCTCTCAACCTTCAAATCCCGCCTAAAAGCCTACTTTGTCCATCAGGCCTTTCCTAACTCCTCACACACACACCCATAGGTTACTCCTTTGTGCTTCTCCTTCTACTATCTCATCCTGTAGGATTGCCCCTCCTTCCCCATGCACCTCCATGAACATTATACCCCTACCCCCCACTTTGTGTCTATTGTAGATTGTAAGCCCCTTGGGGCAGGAATCGGTCTCAATAATCATGACTGTTCAGAGCCAGGCGCATTGCTGGCACTAAATAAATAAATAAGTAAATAACAGATGCCTAACCAGCCAAAGCCATCTAAATTGTTTGTACTAAAAACTTACCTTGGTAGTTTATAGGGCATCACCGTTTCCACATAAAGCAGGAGGGCTCTAAGCCACTGGCTACTCAATGTTTTTGGCTTCATGAGCCCACTTTGAGGCTTCATGCGCGGCCCCGGTTACAATGCGGTATTTGAGAGCCGGACCCCAGACTGCATTATAACCAAATCCTCGTTATGATGAGTTAAGCATTTGTTCTCAGGCCGTCAGCTTGGTACTAGTCCCTCTCCCTGCCACTCTTGAGCAGGAGGTAGGGACAAGCACACTAAGTGAGAGACGGGAGTTCAAGCAATGCCCGAGGTATCTGGCTTCCCGCTGCCACCACCGATTCTCAGGTTTCACTTTAACTCTGCTCTCGTTGAGCACTTTCCCCTGCCATGGCTTCCAACATTTTGAGTTGGTACCGTACCCCACGGTGGGCAGGTAGAGACAAAATACTGGTAGCCCTAACTGCACGCATGCTATAACTCTGCTTACGTACACCACCCTGAGCCTTGGGGGAAAGGGCGGGGTAGAAATTTGCATAAATAAAATAAATAAACTGAAATTGCACACTAACAAATTGCGTTATAATGACGGAGCAGCGCATAGTCCTATGACACCAGGTGGCACAACAAGATCCGCAGGGGATATCAAATATTCATCGGGATCGCAACTCCAGCAGCAGTTGATGCTATCCCACTGGAGGGTCCTGATCCATAGCAGTGTTTCTGCAGGACGAGTGAGAGGTGGGGACAATGCTAGAAACAGCTTGGATGCGGGGGGCGGGAGGTTGTAGCTACCGCAGGGAGGGTAGTTGAGCTGAGCTCAGGCCCTGGAGTCCAGGGGAGCCTTCTGCAAGCAGTCAAAGGCCCTTTTTACACAAGACGCTCCCACGCATAGACACCCAAGTGCCCATGTGTAGAAGCATCCCATTTGAGCGTGGAGGTGCGTGGGCGCGCACACGCACCCACAACCTATGCACCTCCACCCATCTACACACACACATCATGCTCAGAGCAACCAATGAAAAGGCAGGTTGCTCCATGCGTGGAGGTGGGTGTAGATGGGTGTGCGCCCATCTGCTGCCTCCCTAACCCACACACACCCCCGTGCGGTCCATGCAGCAGCGCGCACACAGACTGCCCCACCGTCCATTTAAACAGAGCCTAAATGCTGCTAGCAAGTTGTTGCAATGGGGGTGGGGAGCAGGGCCAACACGCTGCCCCTGCCCAAAGTGAAGTTTGTCTAACAGCACTCAGACCACTTGCAAAGGCGGCACCCCACCCTCCACCCTGAAGGAAGTTTTCAGAGTGGGCAGGGGTGGAATGCTGGCCCCACCCCATCCACTCTTGAAACATCTTTCCTTGCAGGGTTGCTGCCACTCTGAGGGAGGGCTGCCACCCAGAAAGACCCCACCCCTTGCCTTTGGGTGGGCGCATAATTGGGACATGAATCCAGGCCTGTCACCGGCTGCCTTGCTACACCGCTGCTTGGATTTAACCCAACAAGTGACCAGCTCTCTCTTCACAGTCAGATCCCGGTAAGTGTCTAAGGCCCATCATAAACACCTTTTGAAAACAACTTATTTCTGGGCATGCACGCATGTATTGGTGGATAGAAATCTCGCAGTTCTCTCCAGGTAACGGCTTCCACCAGTTGAATTGCACTGGAGTGAATTAGAACTATGCATTTTAAGTGGGAGGCAGCGCCTTGCTCCATGTTCTGGATGTTATGAACTGCTGCAGAAGAAATGCACAGCTGGTTTTATTTATTCATTTTTAATTATATCCTGCCCTTTCCCTAGGGCTCAGGGTGGGTTAGAATGCATAAGAATATATATAAAAAAAGATAAAACTAGTTTTAAAATCCACGTCTACCTCAACTTCCCGACCCCGGTCCCTGCCTGCCAACCGCTTGGCTGACTCAAAAGATCTTCCGTCGCCAGCAGACAATGCTCAGACTCTAGCTCTGGTGAAGCTCTAGGAGGAAGGATGTTGCAAAGCAGCCACCAAGAATGCCTCCCTGCGCGCCCTTGACTCAACATGTCAATGGTACATGCAGGACGGTGTTCCCGGCTGACCTCAGCGGTGAGCCCTAATGGGACAGAGGGGAGGAGGCAGTCTTTCAGATCTGCATTAGTTGTTTCTATGCATGCCTCATGGTAGGTTTTTCAACAGGTGTATTTCTTTCCGAACCAAGCCAAATGTTAATTTGATTAATTTGGTGTATTTTTATATCCTTTTTAGCAAAGTGGGTATGAAGCACTGTATTTCCTTCCCATTTGGTTTGCAAATCCAAATATTCATTTCAACTATCTTGTCTACTTAGTTTATTAGCACTTGGTCCACCTTGACAGTAGTACTTAGTCCTATTGCACACCACACTGTTATTTCTATTGCAATGGTAGGACGCACAATATTTATTCTACTTAAATTTACATGCCACCCTTCCCCCAAAACTCACAGAGGGTTACAACACAAAACCCCTGCAAAATACATTTTAAAAATCCTCGGAACTCTTCACCACACCACCATCCAGCTCCACATGCCCAATGCTTGGCCAACAAGAAAGGTCTTGCATCACCTCTGGAAAAATCAGGCTCCAGGGTAAGGGAGCGTCACAATCCTGAGGGAAGAGGGCACTCCCAGCCAATGGCAGGGCTCATGATGGAGCATGGAGGTGGTGGTGTCCTTTCATCTATGTGGGACTTGGTCCATTTAGAGCTTTAAAAGGTCAAAACCAGCACCTTGAATCGTGTCTGGAAAGCTGCCAGAAGCCAGTACAGGCTCAAAAGCACAGGTATAATTAATGTGCTCATGAAGACATGTCTCCAAAGGGAAGAGGACGCTGCATTCTGCTCCAGCTGCAGCTTCCAGTCTTCCCAGGGCAGGCCCACACAGACTGCAATAGTGCAAACTAGTGCCACCAACTGGCCCAAGTATCAGAAACAAAGGTAGCCAAAATGCTAAAGTGAGGTTACTCCAGTAAGTGATATGAGCCTTGTCTAAATTTGACCAACTTTGTGTCCAGAATAAACTACGTATCAACTATGACAAAACTAACATCATGGCGTGGGGTCAGGGAATAAAAAAAAAAACTCTTGGAGGATGGGCCAAGTCAAGATAAAGAAAGGCATTATAGATACCTAGGTCTTTTTTTTTCTGCCCCTCCATCTTGGAAATATCATCTTTGATGGGTAAAGACCAAAGTCACTCGGTCAATAGGAGCAATTAACAAATTTCATGCCTCAGTGGCAGGGAGCTGTATAGAAGCTCCTCTTAGGGCATATGATGCCATGGTAAACTCCCAGTTTTTATATGGGGCAGAAGTCTGGGGATGAGAGTCCGATAATGCAGTCGCAATACCCCAGAATAAGTTTTTGTGCTCCCTCCTGGGTCTCCCGTCACCTATGCCCTCAGCCTTCCTGAGACTACAAAGAAGCCAAGAGGCAATTTCTATTAAGATCCAGATCAAATTATCATCATTTTGGATCAAAATATTGTCTTAGTCCCCCTTAGATTTCCTAAAATGTGCCTTCTAGAAGATTCCTTGAGGACTGCCTCAAGGAGGCGGTGGTGCGGCCTCTGCTCAAAAAACCATTGCTTGACATTGACTCCCTTGCCAGTTATCGGTCGGTCTCTAACCTTCCCTTTTTAGGGAAAGTTATTGAGCGGGTTGTGGCCCATCAACTGTGGAAGCATCTCGATCGCATCGGCTATCTAGATCCTTTGCAGTTCAGCTTTTGTACAGGCTATGGCACTGAGACTGCACTTGTGGCTTTGGTCAACGACCTCCGCCGCAAATTGGACCAGGGTCGTTCAACCCTGTCAATTCTGTTAGATCCGTCAGCTGTTTTTGATACTGATGACCATGTGATGTTGATGACTCACCTGCGGGACCGAGTCGGGGTGGGCAGGATTGTTCTTGAGTGGTTCCGCTCATTCCTGGCCGGAAGAACTCAGCATGTGGTACTTGGGGATTGCTCTTCGTCACACTGAGACCTCATATGTGGTGTTCCACAAGGTTCCATCTTGTCTACTCTCCTGTTCAACGTGTATATAGAACTGTTCAGGGAGGTCATGAGACAGTATGGGGTGCGGTGTCATCAATATGCTGTTGACAGCTGATGACACCCAACTCTACCTCTCTTTTTCATCTGACCCAGACTCAGCAGTCTCAGTGCTTACCTGACCTCAGTGCTTACCTGACTCAGCCGCCAGACCTCAGTGCAGTCTGGGCAGCTGTGGGGGACTGCATAAGGGCCAGCTGACTGAAGTTGAATCCCGACAAGACAGAGGTGATGTTGGTGGGCAAGGTGGCAGATGTGATAGCCCCCTAACGGGGGTCGCCCTCCACTGGTTCCCTAGGCCCGCAGTCTGGGCATGCTCCTCAGCCCGCAGCTCTGCATGAATCTCCAGGTGGGGTCGGTGGCAAGAAGTGCGTTTCGCAAATTACATCTGATGTGTCGGCTTTGGCTGTATGTTTTAGATAGCGACCTGGCCACCATCATCCATGCTTTCATTACCTTGAGATTGGACTATTGTAATGCGCTCTATGTGGGGCTCCCCATGGTGATGGTTCAGAGACTGCAAGTAGTGCAGAATGTGGCAGCCCATCTCCTTACGGTGACGGGCCACTGTGAGAACATTACACCAGTGCTCCGAGCTCTGCACTGGCTGCCTATAGTCTTCCGGGCCCAATTCAAGCTGTTGGTGTTGACCTATAAAGCCCTATACGGCCTTGGCCCAACTTACCTGCGGGATCCCCTCACTCTCCATGCTCTGGAGCAACCCCTGAAGTCAGCTGGGAGCACCCTCCTCGAGGTCCCCCGTGTGGCTCGGGGGGCCACTATGGAGAGAGCGTTCTTGGTGGCCACACCTCGGCTGTGAAATTCCCTCCCGGCGGAGGCCCAGATGGCCCCGCCGGACCTTCCTTCCTTCCGGCATATGACTAAGACCTGGCTGTTCCGCCAGGCGTTTGGCAGGGGAGATGGGGTTTAGGGTGGGGGGTTGTGGGTTAGGGAGAGGGGAGGGAGATCTACTTTTTATGCCTTCTCTTTTAGTGTGTTGTTTTAGCTGTTTTATTATTTTTATACGTAAGCTGCCCCAAGCTGCCTGGAGCAGGAGGAGCGGGGTAACAAAATTTGTTTAAATAAATAAATAATGCTCTAACGCCATCTTGTAAAGTCACCCTGGTTGCATTTTGTTTTAAATATCCTCAGTCATATGGGACTAGGCTACTATGTCAAGATGATACGAGTTTACTTTCACAATTTGATAAACACAGGTTATTGCTCGCCAAATCGACCTGGCAACTGTGCACTCCTTCCAGATAGCTCACTTGTATAGTCTATGGGTAGGAGAACAGGGGCTAGGAGAAAAGCCAATGCGCATGGCCTTAAATAGACTAAGGTCAGAACAAATGCGGTCAGCAATTGCTGAGGGGCGTAGGACAGGTATCCCCAAAACTGAAAGGAAATGTCCTTGTTGTAAAGAACTACTGGAAGATACGGTCCATTGTGTTCTTGTTTGTCCCATGTGACGTTAGAAAGCGTTTGATCTTGGCCTTACCTAATGTTTCGGCTACCTTCTCAAATTATGACAGATTAATCTGGACATTCCAGCAAACAAATGAGTTTTGTTTTGTGTTTTGTCTTGGTTAGCTTCCTTCACTTTCCAAGCATTTCCCATAATGTTCAGATCATTAAGAAGAGAAGCCAACGGCCTTGCATTAAAATTAAAAATAAGACTTGTACCCAACTGTTAGAACAGCTTTTATCATAAGAGAGCAACAATGTAGAAACAATAAGACAATTCCCTTCTCCCATACGTTATTATAGTGCTGTTTTTGCCTACTGAATTCTTCATTTCCGAGCAGCAAGTGCAAATAGATGGGGTTTTTAAAAAATAAAATAAAAATATTATATAGATAATGATATAGATCTCGCTGAGGGTTCTTCCCTAGTAAATGAGTGAAAACAGACATGATGCTAACCAGTGCCACTACCAGTGACCACCCTTTAACCACCTTTGGTGGTTATTTATGCATGTTTCAGGGCTGTATTGGTGCCCTATGTAGCCCTGCAACATGCATACCCACCAAGGGTGGTTAAAGGGTGGTTAGCGTCATGTCTGTTTTCACCCAATGTCTTAGTTGCTCTTGGTAGGAAGAAAAGGACAATCTGTGAAATAAAGGAGCACTGAAGTCATAGGTAGGGAATTGTGTTCACTGTATTTTCCCCAATGAGTGAAACACAGCAAACATGGGTCTCTCTGGTCATTGGGATAGGAGAGAGCTTAGCCCATTTTAAAAATTTTTTTGCCTTGCTTTGCCTGAATCCATTCTGGCAACGAAGCTTAGCAACCTCAAATCAAATCCACGTGCACTCAATTAGCTGGCGAGGTGAACTTCCAGGCTTCAACTAGACATTAGACTCAGAGGACATAACTTGAGGTTAAAAGGACTGAAGACAGACAAAGACTAGGGCAAGTTTTGTTGTTAATTGGTCGTGTTTAAAGAGAATGTTAATAGACTCCGACCGACTTGCCAGCAGCAAAGAACAACGCTGCCTATACAGAATACCAGGGAGCAAGCTTACATTACAAGCAGCTGAAGGAGTAGTTCCAGGTCCCAGCGCAAGGCCAACATGGAAATTGAAACAAGCAAACAAAGCAGTATGGATTATGCATGCGTTACACTCGCTCAGACGCTGCTGGCAAGGTGAGCGGGATGCATGCCTGCGCCAGACAATTTGGATACCACATGGTACAGAACGATGTTAGGAGGCAATTGTTTTCACAGCTGTAGGAACAGTGCATGGTGGGGGGAGTGTCTGCACAATCCGCAGTTACGTGCCCTGCCCATGAAAAATAACCTGACAACAATTAGTGATTCAGTTCAGATGGAAGGAGTGTCAAGCCAAAACTCCACGGTCTGCTTGCTTCATAAGTAAAAAAAAGTTACTTAGTGGTGGAGAAAGTGAACAGGGAGCTCTCTTTTCTAATGCAAAAACTAGCAGAGTATTGTAGCTTAGTGGATAAGGTGTTGGATTTGGATCTGGGAGATCAGGGTTCAAATCCTGTCTTAGTTAGAATTCATAAGTAGCGCCTCAGTTATATATTAGCTTTGCCAGCTCATAATCACGGACCTAGGTTCACTACGTTTCCCCCATTTCTCTGCTCATAATGAACATGAATAAAGGTCACATGTTTCTAAATACCCATTCTCTTTTCAGCGTTCACTCCCCACAGTTAAAAAATCACCCAACTCTGTGCTTCTGTGCAAACTGAGGGAGAAAGAAACCAGATGGGTTATTCTTGACAAATTTCAATAATTAATAATAATAATAATAATAATAATAATTTTTATTTCTATAGCGCCTCCCCCTGCCAAACAGCACTCAGCACACACTGCAACATAAAACAAATATAAAATCAATTTAAACCAGACATTAGGGTAGTTTAAAGGGGGAAAGTTAAAAGGGAGGAGAAAATACATTAAGGGGAACCAGCAGTGGGTCCTAAAAGCCACCTGGAGAATAAATAAGTCTTTAGGTGCAAGGAGGGAGGAAGTCTAAAGGCGAGGAGGGAGGAACAGAGACCGACATCTGAAGGGGGCCAGTTCCACACTGAGAACACACCACAGCAAAAGCCCAGTCGCCCGCCAATTTTCGGAGCAATGGCGGGATACCCCAAACAGCAGGTAGTTTCTGAACGCAGATAACCATCAGGGCACGGCTCCAACTTTCCATCTTTATGTGGTTTTGCAAAACAAAACTAAACACAGAGGTGCCTGGGTTGCAGCTCTGTGCACCCAGTTTCCAAGATTCTTACAGAAAAGAAGGACCCCACTGAAAGCAAGACACATTCGCTTACAATTTGTTCCTTGCAAATTACCAACGCAACGCAAGGGTTTCGCAGCTCACCTCCTTTTAAAGCAAACAGATCTCCCGATACTAACAACACTCCTTGCTCAGATTTGGAAAAAAAAAAAAAAGGGCAAGATGGAGTAAAGATTGTTTGCAAAGCAGAACACATCGGCACGGATAATCCTAAAGAATGAGCATCAGACCGCTTTTAGATGAGCGGCTGAAACCAGCGCGTTCTGAAAAGCCCCGCGAGGTACATTTACACACACTGGAAGTAACTGCCTCGCCATAGGAATCACCACTCACGGGGTCTTTTTAAAGGTGCGTTTTGGAAGCCTCGATATCAAGAATGTAAAAACCACCATACCTTGCACAGTGCCTGGAAAGGACACAGAATGGGACCTCAACCAAAAGGGACCTCAAAAGTCATCCAAGCCAGTCCCCTGTTCCAGGGCTGGGTACCCTACATCAGGGATAAGAAACCTTTCCCCTCCTGTAGACAGCTTCAAAAATTAGTACAAGCTCCATGGGCTGGATAAGAGTTCGCGACGGAGCTGCTTAAAGGCTTTACTCAGGACAGGAAGAAAAGAAAGGGTCCACTGATGGTCCATCCTTTCTTTTTGAGTGCATCCCATCACCTCTGCTCCCTTGCCCGGAGCTCACTCTTTCAGTGTTTGAGGGTAGATCCATGGATCAAATCCAGGAATTGGAAAGAAGCCAAATTTAAAAAAAAAAACTAAAAAAAAAACTCAGCCACAGGCCAGATTTGACCCATGGACCAGAGATCCATACCACTGCACTAGTCTGCGCCCTCGCTCTAACCCAATTACACTCAATTCACATAAATAGGTGAATTTAAAACTGATTGAGTTAAATTGGTGCAGAACCTCTTATCTGCCTCAAACATATATGGCTTCAGGTTAAGGTAAATTAGGAACAGGCTCAAGTTAAACCGCAATAAACTACTCTAATTCAGGCAAACCTCTACATAGGGGGTTATACCAGTTTACCTAAATCTATTGTTAAACCAGATTAAAACTGGTGCAATATTCTTAGCTCATGTGGGTAGCATGGGTGGGGAACCTCAAGCTTGCGGACCAAATGCAGCCTGTGGTCAGTTTTTATTTGGCCGCTTCCCAGTCCCTTGGGGTGCAGCCATGAGAGACATCATCCAACTTTGGGCAACACCGACACACAATGCAGCGAACTGTACGGCCAGCGGCCGCCAGACGTTTCCCCGGCCCCAGGGTGGGGAGAGCAGACAGCTGCTACGTGATGCATCCACCGGAGAAGACCGGGGACACAGCGCATAGCGATGTTGTCGAAAGTGGAATAACGCTGCCGAAAGCAAGATAACCGGCCGCCTCTTGTACGGCCAGTTTCCGTGCTTACCCCGCCTCGCAGCGAGGTTTGCTGGCACCATTGAGTGGCGTACGCATTTGCCATTCCCACGCTGCCACGTCACAGCCGGAGGGGGGATAGCGAGCAGGCTGAGAGAGGCGGGGTGAGACTAGGTGCCTGCCCAGTTTCCCCATTGGCCTGCTCTCCTCACCAGCCTGCAGCTGCAATTGCCTGCCAATCTGGCTGCCCCATCTTGTGTAGCTGTACACTCAGATCCAGTTCTTAACACACACACACACACACACACACCACCCCCTCCCAAGCACTGGAAGACTGAGCTCAGGTGGAGGTAGGGTGGCTAGATATTCAACTTTTAGAGGACACAGAAGAAATACAATAAAACCAATGCAGCCCTGCAACCTGTATTTCTCATAAGTGTCTTCTACAATTTGCATATCTGGCCACCCTAGCAAAAGGGAGCAAGGATGGGGGAAGAAACACATGGCAGAGAGCTACAATTGGTACCCTCCTCCTCCTCAGCAAAACCCTTAAACACCCACACCCCCATCTTCTATGCATAGTTTGTACTCATTTTCAAAATGGCCCCTGGGAGGAAAGAGGTTCCCCACCCCTAGGGTAGAGGTTCCCAAACTGCAGGTCAGATCCCAAATGGGGTGTATTTTATCAATTTTGCCTGGGGTTATTATTTATTTATTTTATTTTATTCCATTTATATGCCGCCCCCTATGCCTATGGCATCTCGGGGCGGCTTCCAACAATAAAAAAATCCACACATATTTAAAACAATTTTAAAATACCCCCATACAAAAATTTAGCCCACCCTCCCCTCCCCGCCTCCGAAGGCCTGGGAGAACAGCCATGTCTTGCAGGCCCAATGGAAGGTCAGCAGACTCGGGGCCAGTCGTGCTTCCTCTTGGAGGGAGTTCCACAGCTGGGGCCCAGCCACCGAGAACACCCTCTCCATTGTAGCCCCCCGCTTTACCCGTGGGACCTCCAAGAAGGCGCCCCCAATGGACCAGAGAGTCCGTCCTGAGTCATGGAGGGTGAGGCGGTCCCTGAGGTATCCAGGTCCAAGACCATTCAGGGCCTTATAGATCAATGTCAAGTCAACACCTCGAACCTGGCTCAGCACATTACAGGCAGCCAGTGCAGCGCATGGAGCACCGGTGTTATGTGCTCTCGTCGGCCCGTCCCTGTTAAGAGACGAGCCGCCGCATTCTGCACTAGCTGCAATCTCCGGGCCAACGTCAAGGGAAGCCCCATGTAGAACGCATTACAGTAGTCCAGCCTCGAGGTGACGAAGGCATGGATCAAAGTGGCCAGGTCGGGTCTGGAGATATACGGGTGCAGCCTCTGCACCAGATACAG
>QEPC01009365.1:3078550-3105000 GCA_003113815.1 Sphenodon punctatus | reverse complement strand
CCCCCTTCCCATTCTTCTATTGTTTCCCCTTTCTGTCCCACTTGTTCTGGGTCTCTTCCCCCCACCCTCCTTGTGCCCCATTATTTTGGAGATTCCCCCTAGCTCAGTGAGAGTGTGGAGCTAGGTGTTTGCCATCTGGGATACTTCTTGTGCTCCCCACCCCCAGAATACCTGTCATATATCTCATATAATAAACATATAATTTTGGCCATTTGTGTTTCAATGCATTAAAAATTAGAGTTAGCCTTTGTATGGTGACTTTTTTTAAAAACTGTTTGTATACTGACCTCTCAGCGAACTCTTGACTATATACTGGGAGAGAAATTTAAATTGTTAGAATCTCCTTTTGACTTGTCTTAGAACTGGGATCTTATCGGTCTGCGTCTCAGTGATTAATGACTCCATGGCACAAGCATCTCCTTTCTTCTAGCTTCAGGAATACCTCCTCTTGAAGCAAAGTTTTAGCTTTAAATTAGCTAGCAGCTGGATTTACTAATTGGTCAGCAGAATTTTGAAGGAAACCTGACTGAACCGTAGTCAGTTGCCTTTGTAACTGATGTCATCTGACTGGGTTCCTCAAGCAATAAGAGTCAGAGCAGTTCTTTGCTTGGGCAGAAAGGATTCTAAATTGACATGAGAATCTTTTCTCACCTTGATGGCACAACTGGGCACAGAACTGGGTAATATGAAAGTATATTCTTTTGATGCATTCGAGCCAATGAATTAAGCATATGTTAGCTTTTAAGATGGTTTCTTTGAACAGAAATGTTTATTTAGATCATGTACTTGTAACTGACTTTGATTCTCTTTTCTAACATACTGGTACTTTTTATTTGAATTTAAGTAAACTATGCTTTATATTTACAACATTCTTTGTCTCATGACCTCATTTATAAATAATATTGTCTTTACAATACTTTGCTGAGCTAGTTGGCTTTTAGCACAGTGTAAACTAAGTTTCCACAATCTGGAAGAGAGACGCTCTATATCCAGTTCAAGATGATATCTGGCTGGACCACTAAGCGCATTTTCCATTTGAGGAAACTGAGGCACAATGCGACATACCGTCCATGTCTCTCTTTTCCCCAGTTTGAGGATCTAGGGCAAGGGTGGGAAACCTCAGGCCCAGGGGCCAAATGCAGCCCTCTGCAAGTTTTTATGTGACCCCTTTCCAGTGCCTGGATCTGGCCCCTGGATCCAATCTCTACCCCCAAGCGCTGAAAAACTGCGCTCATGATAAGGGAGCAGAGAGGAGGGCATGCACACAAGGGCAGGGGACAGATCTACTGCACAGATCCTGCACAGGCCCTCCTTTTCTTGAATACACCCATTAAGCACCCCCACCCCCAATCTCTAGGTGGACCTCGGAGCTCGTACTAATTTTCAATGTGGCCCCCACGGCAGAAAAGGTTCCCCCATCCCTGGCCTAGGGGCTATATCAGGACTTACTGATGGCTGGCAGCCACAGCACTGTGCTATACGTTCTCAGTCAGCAGATAACAAACAAAACAACACACACCCTCTTTTGCATTTTTCATTCACACCCAAGCCACCAACCTGGCTTAAACACCAGAACAGCCTTCCTAGACTCGTGCCTCATGGCACCTTGCAACTGCAATGGACAATGGACTCCAAGAGCCAACGGGAAGATGAACAACTTGTGTTGTACCAAACCAGGCTACCATCTCTGCTTCAATACAAAAGGCTAATTTAAAAAAAAAAATAGACCGACCACATTCCCCAGAATACAATTAACAGGGCATTTGTCATATATTGCACCACTTCTACACAAACCTTTGGAAGCATGAAAATAATCGAAGGCCCTTTTCACACAAGACAGGCCCATGCATGCCCGCCGCGTGGGCACGAGCGGGTGTCTCCTCGTGTGAATGCTGCAGCGGGTGGGTGGGCGAGTGTGCTCCCACAAAACAGGCACGCACATCCACCTCCACCCATCGCCCACTCAGAGCAATTGGCCAAAACGGCGATTGTTCCGTGAGTGGGGATGTTTGGTGGTGGGGAAATCAGTGTGTGCCCATGTACACCCCCACTGCTGCGTGCACACCCATCTCCCTCACACCCGCAGTCCATTTAAAAAGGGCCTAAGTCTTCCCATGTAGAAGCAATAGGTCCATACAGGGTAGAGGATGGATGGAAAGTCTGGGAAGGTGACATGAAGAGAGTGTTCAATGGCTTTAAAAGTTAAAGCGAACCTCAACTTTGGCCCCAAAAGCCTTCTTCTTAAATGGTTGACATGACGACAGCAATTAACTTGACTGAGTCTCTCTCACTTGTACACACACGTCATGAAAATAATACTCAACTAACTCCACTTCTCTTTATGACTTTTTCAGCTCTAGCTCCTCACCAGCTCTACTGATCTGTAGTTTAGACCTTTGCTGCTTGAGAGACAACTGAGGGAGGGGAGGGATAGAATAGATGTTTACATCATCACGTGGGATACAGAGCAAATAAAGAGGGAGCTGTTATTGTTTAATACTAGAACTATTTATTTATTTATTTTCATTATTTGTATCCCGCCTCTCCTGCCTAGGCACCTCGAGGTGGCTTAGAAAAATTAAAATATTTAAAAGTATACATAAAATGCATAAGATACATACGAGAGAAGCGTAAAAAATAAAAAAAATGAACAAACCCTATCCTCCCTCATCAAAGGCCTGGCAGGTCTTGCACTGTCACCGAAATGAGGCAAGGTCCGGGGCCACCCGGGCCTCAACCAGAAGGGAGTTCCACAGTCTGGGTGCTGCCACTTAGGCCGTTTTTAGACAAGCACGGGCGCCGCCGCGCTTGTCTAAAAACGGCCTGTAAACGCCGTCTCCATTGTAGCCCACTGCACCACCCGGGGGACATCACGAAAGGCGCCCCCGGCGGACCGCAGGGGTCAATTCAGGGCACGGAGAGTGAAGCAGTCTCACATATAGGAGGGGCCCAGACCGTATAGGCTTTATAGGTAAGCACCAACACTTTGAATTAGACACAGAAGACCATCGGCAGCCAGTACAGAGCTTGGAGCACTGGTGTAATGTGCTCTCGGCGACCCATCCCCGTAAGGAGATGGGCCGCCGCATTCTGCACCAGCTGCAGTCTCTGAACCATCACCAAAGGTAGCCCCATGTAGAGCGTGTTACAATAGTCTATTCTTGAGGTGATGAAGGCATGAACGACAGTGGTCAGGTCGGAGTCCGAGACATACGGCCAAAGCCGTCACACCAGGTGTAATAGACGGAAAGTACTCCTTGCCACAGCCTCAACCTGGAAATCCAGGCAAAGCTGCAGATCGAGTACCCCGAAACTCTGGACCCAAAAGACCAGTGGGGGATGACACACACCCCCATGAATGGTGGGGGATGTCATACCCACTGCCCTCCCCACCATCATCACCTCCATCTCCGTCTTCATAACTTGCAGCAGATTTAAGATCAGGAAAGGAAGTTAGGGGGGGAGGGGGAGTTCACGCAACACAACCTGCGGAACTCACTGACTGGAAGGAGCAGAGACAGAGTTTGAGCTGGACTGCAAAGGGGGAGGATGGAACCAGTGGAGGGTGCAGAGAAGCGGCTGAACATGATCAAAGTATGGAAAATGACAAACCCCCCTCCTCCCTTTGCATGGCCCCAGAAATCCAAGAAAATGGCAGCTTTTATAAACACAACCACCCCCCCCAACACACCCTTGTTTAATTGTGAGACTCATTATAACGTGCCAACCCTAATCAATTGCAACTCAGACAAGCTTACAGCATCAATCAGTCCAGTTAGCAAGCTCTGTCCCTCTGCAACCTCCTCGCTCTCCACACCAGGCTTTGTTAAGATTGTGATTATTTATAAAATCAATCAATCAATAATAATCATCACATCACACAAGCCATCTTTTTAAAAAAAAGGAATATTCTAGAACTGAAATATGGCTACGCCTGTCAAATTTCACAGTCCCCGACTTGTCTTTGATGGGCTGGGTACCACGAGTTCCTGAGCAGTACCTGACTGGGTTCCCGTTTTAATTCTTCCCGCCCCCCTTCTCTTAGCTTCCTTGGGTCTTGGTTAGGGTTGCCGCTTTTTGCAGTTTGACCCCGAGACGTCCATTTTGGGCTATGGGAGTCTCGGGGTCAAATTACAAAAGGTGGCAATGGCAGCCCTAGTCATGGTGGGACGGGAGAAGGCACAGTGGCAGTATTGCAGAGGTAGCAGCAGTGGAGGCAGGGTTACAGTAGCAGGGCCCGGTTGCCCTGAGCTGGCCTCGTGGTGCAGGCACACAGGCCCCAGGAACTAACTGGAAGGATTCCAAATGCACTTCTGGTTCGTTCCTGGAGCCTGCATAGGTTTTGGGAAACCCGTCCAAGCCTCCGAGCAGCCCTCCACCACTCCTGTTAACCCCCCACGATCCTCCCCTTGCCCCAGAAGGTTGCCCCTGATGCTGCCTCTGCAACGCACAAGGCCTATAAGAGACACAGTAGTTCAAATCAGCATAGCTCCCAGCGTCAGCACAGCAATGGAAAAAAAAAACTCACACACACTTGTGGATAACGGATGCAGTGAAAAAAACAAACACACATTGGACGTATCCATAAACAATATTTCAGTGCCAGGCCTTGAACAGCATTTATGCCGGTGTCTTGTTTTAAAAGTTTTAATATTTTTAATAGCCTGGCAAGAACCATTTAGGTTAGCATTCCCCCGCCCCCCGAACTCTGTTTTACGGACAAAAATCTCAAATCAGCAGAATCACACCTGCTCAGCATTCAGCAGTGTTTAGATAGTATTTCACTTTCAAGAGAGGGCTCTGCTAACCCTAGTTAAAGCATAATTAGTGCCAGACTGGGTCAGACCATTGGAGCATCATGCCCAGCATCCTGTTTCCAAGAGT
This sequence comes from Sphenodon punctatus, assembly GCA_003113815.1. NCBI lineage: Eukaryota > Metazoa > Chordata > Lepidosauria > Sphenodontia > Sphenodontidae > Sphenodon > Sphenodon punctatus. The sequence goes on along the minus strand of QEPC01009365.1, from coordinate 3,100,116 downwards.
AGCAGCTTTGGTTGCCTCAGAGAAATTCACAGCAGGTCAAAATGGAGCAATCCATTCTCTACTATTCACTCTCAGACTGTTTTCAGACGAGCGCGGCGGCGCCCGCGCTTGTTTCTCAAAAGAGCTGGCAGTCCGTTCCACACGCGATGCTGCCGCCGAATACGCGCATGCGCGGGCGATGCGCATCCATTTCCGGCCACGAACTGACCGGGTCGGCGATCGAGGCTGGTCATACGCAGCCGGAAATGGATGCGCATCACCCGCGCATGCGCGTATTCGGCGGCAGCGTCACATGTGGAACAGACTGCCGGCTCTTTTGAAAACAAGCGCGGGCGCCGCCGCGCTCGTCTAAAAACGGCCTCAGTCCACCAGAGTCAGAGTTCTCATCCCTTGACCAACTTGACTAGTAGCCATTTATGGACCTATGCCCATAGAACTCATCCAATCCTTTGTTGAACTCAATTGGCTTTCACAACATCCTCCGGCAAGACGTTCCACAAGTTAACTGCGTGTTGACTGAAAAAGTACTTCCTTTAATTCCAGGCTGGCACCAGTTAATTTTGTACCGTGTCTCTTAGATCTAGAGGAAGGGTAAATAACAGCTCCCTATTTACTTGCTCCACATGCCTCATGATTTTGTAAACATCTATCATATTCTTCCTGAGCCATCTCTTCTTCAAGCTGAAGAGCCCTAACCTATTGAGCCTCTCCTTGTATGGAACACATTCCAGATCATCTTTGATGCCCTTCTCAGAATCTTTTCCAGTTGCACATTCCCCCCCTCCCCCATCCTCTCCTCTCATAATAATCTTTGCTGCATGTCCATATTGGGAAGATTCCTGTATTCCATTAAAATGAGACCCTGACCCTAAAAACACAACTCCACCCTTGCAGTATCAGTGGAGAGTTTGCAAGCCAACATGGTGAGCCAACAAAGTACCCTTTTAGAATCCATTAGCAGAAACATTCTGCATAAGTCACAAGATATCGTTGTTCCACTCTAGTTGTCGCTGGCTAGGTCTCAGTTGGGGTAGAGCATCCAATTTGGGGCACTTTGAAACAGGTAACATTAGACAAACTGGAGAGAACTCATAGCAGTACTCTGGGTGTTTTTAAAAATGTGTGTCCACACAGGGCACCTCACTGGGAACACATCCAACTGCTCCATGAACTGGTGCATGGAGAGGCGTGCTCCCTTGATCCATGCACCAGCCACCCATGGCCACGCACAGAGCACTCCTCAAAAATCCGGTGTGCCCCATGCAGTCCAGGGCGGTGGCCTCTGTGGAAGGGGCAGCCATGCCAGGAGCTGCCCGTGTAAAGCCCTCCCCATGCACTCCCCATGCGTGGGCACCCCTCTGCCACCCCACGCACTGACCAGAGAATGCCCCCTTCTCGCTGCTCTTAGTTCAGAATACCGCAGACAATCAAGGGTTTAGAACTCATGGCCTACAAGAAAATGGTTGCAGGAACTTGGGGTGTTTTATTTATTTAAATTACTATCCTTCCCTATCCCAAAGGGTCAAGGTGGGTTACAACACACAAAGTCATTAAAAAAACAAAAACAAAAAAACTTCATCCCAAGCCTTCCCAAGCCCTATCCCTGCTTGTCAAATGGCAGGGCAAATAAAGATGTCTTGTATTGCCTCGGAAAGATGAGCAGGCTCAGATGAACCTGCAGGGGGTGGCAGTTCCATAATTGTGGGACAGTCACTGAGAACTCCTCTCTGAGTGCCATTACTGTGCAAACTTGACAGGCAGATGGTATTCACAAGACAACACCCCCGGCAGACCTCAGAGGCCATAGTGGGACATGAGAAATAAAGAGGTCTTTCAGATATGTGAGGCACAGGTTGCTTAGAACTTTGTACGTCACTCAAAACCAACATGTTGAACTGACCTTGAAAATCTATTGGGAGCCACTGCAGACTTCGGAGCAGCGGGGTAATGTGCTCCAAGTAACCCACCCCCAACAGAAGGCAGGCCTCCGTGTCCTGCACCAGCTGCAGCTTCCAAACAGTCATAAGGGCAGCCCTATGTAGAGCTCATTGTAGTAGTCTACCCTGGAGGTTACAAAGGCATGGATGATGGTGGCCAAGTCTGAATCCAATAGGAAGGGTTGCAGCCTTCTCACCAGATGGAGTTGGTGATAACTACGCTCCTGGCCAACACAGCAACCTGATGTTCCACCTTCCATGTGCAGCAATGGGTCCAGGAGCACCCATAGGCTGTGAACCTGAGTGACCAAAGGAGGATAGGCCCCATAGATGACAGGCATCCCTAGGTCACCAGTGCCACAAGGCTGGCCAACCATCACTTCAGTCTTGTCTGGATTCAGCTTCAATCGGCTCACCCACATGCAGTCCCTGGTCGGTGGCAGCTAAATACCGGGAAAGCACCAAGACTGCCAGACCTAGGTTTAGCCTAGAGAAGACTGAAGGGAACCAGGCTAACTGCTTTGCCTTATGTAAAAGGGTGCGTGCTATAAGCAGGGAGGTGTCCAATTGACTACTTCTTAGCCAACCCTCAAGAATGAGCTTAAAGGAGAAGAATGGATGAAGGTTAAATACCAGCGTAGCCTAGAGGATAAAACATTGGGCTTGGACCAGGGAGACTAGCGTTCAAATCTCATCTTAGCCATGAACTCACTGGGTGGCCTTGGGCAAGTCATACTCTCATCCTCAGTTCTTCATCTGTAAAATGGGAATAATTAATGACCTACCTCACGGGGTTGTTGTGAGGGCGAACTCAATAAGAACTGAAAAGCACTTTTAGGACTGGAAGATATCTCCTAAGATCATCTCGTCCATCCTGTTGTATTTAAACCACCACTGGCAGATATTTATGCAGCCCAGTGTTTTTAATAACTGAAAACACTAAAATAATAATTGGGAATGATTTTCTATCTATCTATAAGCATAATGGTCAATGGAACACGCTAGCAAGGGAGGATGTGGCCTTTTCATCACTGGAAGTTATTAAAGACAGGCTGGTGAGATTATCTGCCAGTGGTGGCTTTAAAATAGAACAGGATGGACTAGTTGATCTCTTCCAGGGCCAAACTTCTATTTTGCCACTTCCATGCTGTGTAACTTCACTGCTCTGAGACTCAAAATCCTCCCATTTTTCATAGGATAAGGCTAATGCTACTTTCCGAACTCACAGGTGCATTTGGAGACTTAATTGCTATCTGCCAAGGTTTCTCTCAACTTCTGATGAGAGTCACCAGAGCATCTTTCACAAGCTGTTATTAATGGCTCTTGGCAATTAGTCTCTCACACCACAAGAGCGACCGTTCACTCACAGTTAACACATGGATGCTGCGTCCAATCCCTCTGCCTCCTTTTTCTACACAAGCACATAGAAATGGAGACTTCTTCTCAAAGCAACTTGAATACCAACTTGCCACAGATAATGGGATTTAGTCAGCTGTGACAATAGCACTTTTCAAAACAGCTGCATTAGAATGACATCGGGTTTGTTATCAACTCACTCTTTGCTGTTTAAACTCTCCAGCAGTCCAATGCCATTATCCCTTAAATCAGTGGATAGGGAACCCTCCCCACCCCCTCCGAGGGCCACTTTGAAAGTTATTACAAGCTCTGTACGCTGGACAGGAGTTGTGAGTAAGAGTGTTTAAGAGGTGTGCTCAGAAATGGGAGCAAGGTAGGGGAAGGTCCAGACCAGATCATAAAATCAGATTTGGAGGAGACCTCATAGGTAATTTAGTCCACCCTCCTGCTCAATGCAGGAAATCTGTGTTATGGATCCATCCCCTGTCCTCAAGCACATGCCCGCATCTCAGTTTCCTTCCCCTCAGCTCACTCTCTCAGTACCCGAGGGTAGGTACTGAATCCAGAGGCCAGATCCAGGAATTGGAAAGGGACCAAATAAAGAACCACCATGGGCCTGCTTAGGCCAGAAATTCCCTATCCCAAGCTAACTATTTCAGCATACAACAACAAGCCATAATTTGGGTTTTCTAAAGAGTCATAAAAATAACAAGAAGGAGGTGGCAACGGCAAGGAAAGCATGTCAAATCTTGCAAGTCACCCAAAGTCTTTCCTGTCTTATTGGAGAAGGTCTGTAACATTTAAACAAATGTCAGTTCAGCAAATTGGCATTTTACGGATAGGAGTTTTAACAGAGTCAAATCATTTAATAATTTTGTATTATTTATATAGGCGACAGCAACACACCCGGCGACAAGCCCTTACGACTAGAAACAGGTCCGTGTTCCAAGCGGCTTACAATCTAGGATGAATAAAGGAGGGGGAAACAGGGGGACCCAGGAATACGTTCAGGAAGCTGAGACAGTGCAGACACACGTGCTTTGCTTAGTTGCAAGGGGACCCTGAATGAGAGGACAGTAGGAGGAGCATTACTAGTGAGCAGTCTGTGGGCGTGAGGAGCTACAGAAAGCCTTGAGAGGTTTTTTTTTTAGGAGGGATACAAATATTTGGAGGGAGGGAGCAGAGAATTTGTTGGGAGGGGAGATTCCAGGCACTGGGGGCAGCATGAGAAAAGAGGCGAACACAGTTTAGGGAGCAAGAGACAGGATGTTTTTAGACTGACATGGGGGCAGTCCACTGCCAGAGCTGCTCCATGGATACACTCCTCCCAGGAATGCCTGGGTCCGCTTTAGATGGGCTTCCCCTGGCCATATTCTGCCTATGTGACAACACACCATAGAGTTGCAGGCGGATCGCCCGATGTTCTAGGCTGGCGCCCACAACTCTATGATGCTGGCAGGGCAAAGGCCAGCTGGGAGTGGAGCTGTAGCGTGACTCCACCAAGCAGATGGACAACAGCTGCACCCCAGGCGGTGTCCAGGGTCTGGTCGGTCTGCTCCGCTGACGGCACCCCAGAATGTTCCGGAGCACTGCAAGCAGGGCTGCCCTAGAGCGGGCTCAGCCTGCTCCGCTTCCACATCCGCTGGGTCACCTTCAGATCAGTCCGAGGGTGAAGCTGGCTGGCACTGCTGCCTCCGGAGCTGCGGTCCATCTCTTTACACCTTCTGAGACTCAAGGCTGTTGCCGCTTCTCACGGCTTCATCCTTAGACTCCCAGAGGCCAAAATGGGAGTCCCAGCATGAAGCCATGAGAAGTGGCAACCTCAGCTGTGTCCGAGAAGGAGCAAAAGCCCCAGCTAGGAACAGAACAGCAAATGAGGGCAGGAAGAGAAGAGATTTCATCCCAAGTTATGGGAAAGATGCTAAAAAACCCAGTCTCTCTTGCCTTGTACCTAACCGATTAAATAGGAGTTTTTAAAAAAACCAAGCAGCTTTAGCAGAGCCGGCTGGCTGCGAGAGCACACTGGCTCACAGCTGTTAGCAGAGAACAGAGCACGAATCAGAACGAGTGGGCTAGAGAAACGTTCGGAACAGTCGGCTCAAGGAAGGAGCTTAAAACAACAAACATCTCAAAAACTGAATGAGGAGAGGTCAGTTCATTAAATAGGGATCTATTTTACTGTGCCTGCTATTTCCTAAGACCAGTCCATGCCGCCTCATCTCGTTTGTCGACAACATAAAGTCTTTTATTCTCTGCCCTCATTAGTCTATGCAATTCAATTGAGATACAGACAACACTAAATGCATTGTTCACTGGATGCATCTTCATTCCTCCTGGCAGTTCAGACCCTTGTGGAAAATGGGTTTATATAAGAATATTTTGTTCATCCCTGGTGTCTTCACTCTGCAGATGTCAAAGAGATTGTGGACATAAGTGCATGGACGCCATGCAGGAGAGAAGAGAGGATTAGCTGCTAAAATAGCTCTTCATGGTCTTGTTCCTCCCTGGTTTTTCTGCACTGGTTTTCCACTACATCATTCCCACCCGGGAACTTCACCGCTCCTCTGCCACTACCAACACCCGCCCCAGTCTACGCTACATCATTCCCACCCGGGAACTTCACCGCTCCTCTGTCATTACCAACACCCACCCCAGTCTACGCTACATCATTCCCACCCGGGAACTTCACCGCTCCTCTGTCATTACCAACACCCACCCCAGTCTACGCTACATCATTCCCACCCGGGAACTTCACCGCTCCTCTGTCATTACCAACACCCACCCCAGTCTACGCTACATCATTCCCACCCGGGAACTTCACCGCTCCTCTGCCACTACCAACACCCGCCCCAGTCTACGCTACATCATTCCCACCCGGGAACTTCACCGCTCCTCTGCCACTACCAACACCCGCCCCAGTCTACGCTACATCATTCCCACCCGGGAACTTCACCACTCCTCTGCCACGACCAACATCTGCCCCAGTCTCTTGCTCCCTAAGCGGCTCCTGCTTCCGTGCTACCCCATATAACTGGACCCCCTCCCTAAACACATCCACTCAGCTTCCTCTCTCCCTCCAAGTCCCTCCTAAAATCCCCTCCCTTCTATCAGGCTTTTCCTAGTGCTTCACCCCCACTGATGCTCCATCTCTTGTCCTATCATGCAAGATCCCCTTCTCCCCTGTAAACTAAGCCAAGCATGCACCCCTGTGATTCCTCAACATCATGATGATGTATCCCACTCTCTCCTTATAGTCCCCTCTCCCTGGTCTCTTGGATCCCACCTCAGGGCAGGCACCTGTCTCTAATTAATGATGGTTCCGTGACAGGTACATTGGTGGTGCTATATAAATACTTAACAATAAAAAGGAGAAATGCACAGAGCCAGGTTAAGCATCTTGTCTGCACACGTAGATAGGGTGTGGCAGAGAGTTAGAATGATTTGACATTCCTTGCTCTCCAGCTGCTTCTACAGGTGACTGTAGCCCTTTGTATTCCTCTGTGTGTGCAGCAACTCCCTGATAAACCTGGGTCTGTGGGTTCAGAAAAATGTAGGGTTGCAGATCTGAGTTTAGGGCCATCTATAGCTAGTTGTACATGCAGCCCTGCAGCAGCTACAAGTGTGGGAGTGAACAGCTGGTTTGCTCCCTGCTGGAAGCAGGCTAGCCCCTCCACCCCACCCCACCCCAACCGTGAATCATTGCCAGCCAGGGCCATCCCAATCTGTCGGCAGCATCCCTGGTGTCTTCTCAGGTGGGGACGCTGGGGGCAGATTGGGAACCGTCTCCTAACAGCAGCCCTGTGGAAGAACCTGGAGCCGTAGGTGCCCTCACACGTTCCCCTGCATGTGTGTGGACTAATGTTATTGGAGTTCCCACATGTTGCTTGCTAGGCACATCCTTACCAGGGGGAAGAGGCTAAGCTATGCAAACACCCTCTGTTTCTAACAAGTTGCTCTCTGATTTTTCCACAACTGTAATAGTCATGCATGATGACCCAGAGATCGCAAGCCAGCCATCTGATCTGGAACTAAAACAGAAGGGCAGTTTCTAGGGTGACCTCCCCCCTCTGGGCTTTTACTACACTGGGAGGGCGGGCCGAAGGGGCTCTCATGCCTTTTTCTGATGTAGACCTGCCCCTTGCGGAGCATCATGTTGCTCCATAGGTGTGGGGCTAGGTCAGAAAGGGGATGGGAATCCCCCTCCCCCTTTCTGACATGACCACCCCAGTTCTGCAGGTTAAATCACAGGTGCCCTGGCTGACCCAGAGAAAGTGCACACACACACACACACACACACACACACACACAAAAGTCTCCAGGTGAAGTCAGGAGAGGTGACAGTCCTAAGCAGTTTCCTCTCTGAATCTGGAACTCCTCAACCCACCTCCAAAATCCAAGAGGATCTAGAAATTATAGATCTGTACTGAATACTGAGAGTTGAGCCCATTTTGAGTTTCAAAACTCAGGCTCTGGAGAGTCCACTGCAAACATTTTGTAGCACGATGTACAGGATGTCTAGTACAGAAATTCCCAAACTGTGAGCCAGGATCCTGAGTGGGATCATGCCATCTGTGGATTAAGATTGCAACCCTGGCTGCTATTCGATATACTCTGCGTACATTTGCTGTTGCCTGGACTCATGGAATTATACCGATGCTTTAAAATGAGGATCGCATAGGCCAAAACTGGGGGCAAAAAGTGATCTAACATAACAGCAAGCGTTTTTCACGATGACATTTCTTCCTTTCTTCTATCAAAGAAATGTAACAAAACAAACACAGGGAGGAAGCCCCAAAATAAATTAATTGACACCATTAACTCTCTGCATCTGCGGATTGCTCACAAACAATTTACCATAATGTACCCACATACTTATTTCCTAATTCACTAGAACAATTTTAAATGCTGCAGAGAAGAAAGCCAGGGAGAACACGTTGTTTTTTTAATGTTAGCTAGCTTCACTTGTGTTCTTCTAAAGATCTGTCTGGGGAGAGGCTATTATCAAACCCTACTCCCCACCCAAATTGGGATTTTCTGTTGCCCAGTTAAAGGATTATAGTTCAGTCCCTACACAGATTTGCAAGCACTCAGAATGTTTCAGGATATCAGCATTTCTCTTAAGGGATGCAGACAGGAGATCAGGAAGGGGGGTGGAGGGGACGTAGCAGCATGTTTATGAATCAGACTGTTAAGTGTGTGCATCGGAGGTGGGATGGTGGGCGATGCAGTGAAAGCAGAGAGTTAGATGAGTCAGGAAATGAAAAATAGCATTTTCCCTCTCCTTACTGGCATCTTAGGCAGCCGAATATTTCAAAACGATACAGGATTTCTTGTGTCAGAGGGATGTCGGAACACAACTTGGGTTGGTCAAGAACAGCTTGTCATTAACCCAGCCTCTCAGGAGAAATGGAGTTGTACGTAATGTACACACACGAACCCAGATGTGCTGTATCCACCCTGACCCAACTACAATTTGTGGGAAAGGAACAAATGAAATCCTGGTGCACCCAAAAATCAAGTGCACCAGAACATTACTTTTAATAAACTTGAGCCCTAAGTTAGTCAGTTCTGTTATGTTTGAAGAGGTTAAGCAATCCTGTGCCAATATTAGCCTAGTACAGGGATGACCAAAGCACCCAAACCTAAAAGCCACATACCCAAATCTTTGTATGGTGGCCGAGAGCTACAAGACACAAACGCATGCATTCACACAAACCTCTCCACATAGCTACAGGAGGGGCAAATTGGTGCCACTGCCCCAGGGCCCAGGCTTTCAAGGAGACCCAGTAGGGCTAGCCCCAACATGACATCAAAACGGCCTGCTCTCTCTCCTGTAGCTGCCCGTGTCTTCCCCAGCGAGCCAGCAGCCGGTACCATGTCTGCCAGCAGCTGCCACCCCCTCAGCACTCCACCTTTCCCCCCACTGCCCACAGGTCTCAGCGCCCTACTCCAGCACCCCCAAAGTTCTGGTCTGCTCTGGTGCCTCACTTTCCCACCCTTCTCCAGTGCCCTCTGTGGCTTTCACTCCCCACCCCCCCAATGCCCTGGCCATCTCCCTAGGGTGGCCAGATATGCAGGTTTTAGAGATCACTGATGAGAAATACAGGTTGCAGGGCTGCATTGGCACCAATGAAGCCCTGCAACCTGTATTTTTCATCAGTGTCCTCTAAAATTTGCATATCTGGCCTCCCTGCACCTGCCCTAGCTTCCCCTTGTCCTGATGTCTCCCGACGCCTCCCTCCCTCCCCACAATCTTGGTTAGTCTGGGGTCCAGTAATTTGATGTGCTCAAGAGCCCTATGCACTGGAATGTGGCACCCAAATAAGTCCAGTACGGCACTTCAGCGTGCAACCTATGTGCATACAAACCACTTGGGCAAACGAGGGGCGTGCCCAATGCTGATGAGACATCCACGACACAAGGTACATTGCAGAGGATGGATGAGGAGGAGACAAGACGTTTCCCATCCTACCTTTCATCCCTCTCATTTCATGAGACACAGATTTATTATGGAATACCCATTTCCACATCTTTCCTCTCCCTAGAGAGAAAGTCTTGGCTGGCAAGTTAAATACCGGGTTTTTAGAAGGTAGTAGGGGGAGATGCACACCTGGCTTGCATGCAACATACTTACAAACTGAGCGATTGCACACGCAAGCAAATCTCACCGCTGGCTTGCAATCTGGCCATGCTGGTGTGGCGACTGTGCATCTATACATTAGGCATGTATCCTAAGAAGTGCCATACTGTGTCGAACCAATGATCCATCTAGCCCAGGGGCAGAGAACATTTCTCTCCGCCATGGGCCAAATCCCCACTCCTGCAAGGCTCCACATCCTGCAGTGGGGGGAGAGGGGACATGAACTATGTGGGAAACGTGACCGCCAACACAGGAGTCACATCACCTATATAAGGGCCATGGCTACTAGCCCAAACTACTCCTCAGTCATCCAGTAGCTGGCGAGTCACCAGCAGGTTGTGGAGTACAATAATCAGGCCATATAGAATGCGGATGCAGGGGAGCTTCTGGGACCGTTTGGCATCCCACCACAGGCTCTAGTCTAGCCCATCCCATCTCCAACCCTTGCCAGTCTTGGTTGCTTCCAAGAAGTGCACAACAGATCAGAATGCAGCGATCCATTCCGAGTTCTGCCTCCAAACAAAATCTACCCCCACTGAGTCAGAAAGAGAAATGAGATTAATTAGAAACTGGACAGCATTCCCCTCGGCACACGGTAGCTCCGCATTGGAAGAACGCTGCAGGTGAATTGGAGCAGGAATGGCTGTCCCGTACGTGGTACATTTTCACCATGGAAAAAACTCTCGCAAGACTGAAAGGTGAAGAACAAGATTGGATTGAAAAATGGACTCCATGGTACGATATCATAAGGAAAAGGAAAGGACTGTTGATGACACAATTTTGATATAACAACGTCATGTGAGGTAGGACAAGTTGGACACATTGTATTAGTGCTAGATTCCAAAGCTCGATACTTCTCTCAGCCCCTGCATTTCAACCAAAATAACTGACGCAAACAAAAATTAAGGCCTATGTTCTGCCAACATTTCGGCATATGCATGGCTTTGCCTAGGAGAAAAGTCCAACTCGCATCACTGATGCCAGCAAGCAGCACACATTATGCTTATGCATTTGTAGGATCACGCCCAAAAATCTGTGCTTAATTTTCAAAACGGAAAAACTGTTTACGGTAAGAGAATGGGAAGGGGGATGGGTTTCTAAACCAGGGCAACAAAAGCATGTATGGGGGGTGGAGTGTCTGATCCCTCCCTGCATTCATCTAGTTTTGTGATAACAGTAGTGCAAGTTACCGAGATTTAAAAGCTAAAGTGACACACGGGGGGAAAGATGCACGGAATCTAACTCATTCCATACCACAGACGATAAAAAGATAGCTTGCTGGTATACACATTGGCCCCAAGCTACAAACCATTCACTGTACGCTTCAATAGGACTACTCCAGAGTAGGTGATTTGTGGATCATAGCTTTACACTTCCATAAGAAGCCTATGGTCCAAAGTCAACTCAGGGGAGAAATCAAGTCCTTTCTGACGAGGACACGTGGAAAGATTGCAAAGTAATCATCTGCAAGGAGCAGCTTTGCAGCTTCCAGTATATTTTATAGAGCAGCTAGGATGAGATCTATATGTTCTGTAGTTAGCTTGGCAGATAAAATAGCCGCACTGACGATGACAGTTATGGAACAAGTACACAGTTTCTTCCTAGCAACCATGTATCACTTCTTTTCTTCTTCTTTTTTAGGACTAATAAATCCATATCTTAATCATCTCACTGCCAAATCACTAATTGGAGATATTAAAATACACAGCATCCCACCCCATTTCCTCCTACAGGTTTTTTAATGTGAGCAATGGAATTGGGGGGGGGGGGATTTTATGCTCCAGAAGAATGCTTATACTTTATAATAATAATTTAAAAAAAAAAAAAAATACCACAAATCGACAGAGCTTTATATTTCAAAGTATGGGCTGAGCTGCAGATAATTCAAGGCTCTGAAACACAGCAGCAGAACGATTATGCTCCTAGTGAAAAAGATGGTCTTCTCCAATATTTACAAGCCCCACTCCCTGCTCCCTTTAGAGGAGGTTTATGTATTCGTAGTTCAGGGGTAGGGAACCTGAGGCCCATGGACCCCATCAGACCCACAGCTGGTTTCTTATTTGTTCCCCTTTCGAATTCCTAGATCCAACCCATAGACCCAGTCATGAGCATGACCCTCAAGCCGTGGAAGAGTGAGCTTAGCGGAAGGGAGCAGGAGGAGGGCATGTACTCAAGGATAGACCCATGGCAGAGATCCTGGATTTCAATGCTTTCCTCTCTCGCCCATCCTGAGCACACCCCCAACTCCTAGCTGGCTTGTGGAACTTGTACTCATTTTCAAAGGCTCCCCCATCCCTGGTTTAGATCATGAGTCACATCAAAGCAGGTAGATGGGCTGCAGGGTTAGAAGGAAGGAGGATTAGTGTGTGGCAGGGAAGCGAGAAAGTCAATAGCATTAAAAAGACTCATTCACAGGAGGCAGAGACCCTGGGGGTAACTGACACCATCCTCCTTACCCCTGCACCTAACACACGGTAACTCAAAGCAAGGACATAGCAATCCCAAAACTTCATCCTTTCCCATCATCCTTCATCATCCTTTCCTATTCGGGAGGAACAGTCCCTCTTTGGGAGATGAATCTCACGGTCCCTGTCAGGGATAAAAAAATCCCTCTTTCAGGGCAAAGAGACAAAAAGACCAGGATTCAAGCCGGAGGCACCACTTTCCCGGTTGCTTCATGGGAAAAGCACTTGAAAGGACAATGGGGGAGATGATGGAATGACAAGAAATTAAGCAGAATGAGAAGCAGGAAAGCTTCTGTCCTTCTTTCTACACCTGGAATGTGGGGAGGGGCATGTGCGTGTGTAACTGCGTGAGAGGCGGAGCTTATTCACAGAGAGGTTGGAGCTTATTCGCAGAGGAGCACAGTTTATCCCTCCCTGGCTGTTGGAAATGTTGAGAGATCTGAAACTGGTGCCCCACAGTAATGCTCCAAGACCAAAACCAAACAGAATTACCCAAGGGAAGTTAACCTCAATGCGGTAGAGTATCACCGAGCAGCCTGTCGTCTACAAGCAAGCCCTAACTTTGAAAGAAGGATTGCTGGGGTTAGGGGCAGTCAGATAAACTTACAAAATAGCCTCCATGCATTCTGCAATTCCCCCCCAATCCCCCGCTCCATTTTTCAACCAGGAAATCAAATTCCGAGAGCAGAAAATGTAGATTCTGCAAGCCCAATTATGCGCGTTAATTAGATCTGACATGTTGTGCAAATTTTGAATGCAAATGAATAACCCAGAAACATCTAAGATCTTTAAAAACCTCACAAACTACCACACCGATCTATCAGTGGGGGGAGAGAAAAGTCCCACCACACCATCCTAGGTTGCTCTTTTCAGCACCATGGACCTTGAATATATCTCAGATGCTAATTTTTATTCATGTTTTACATTTTAATCCCACCCTTCTCCAAGGACTCAGGGCGGTATACAACATAAGAAATATAAAATACAATCAAAGGCCACGGTGGTACATAGGGGAAGACTTCTGTGCTGCCAGAAGCAATTTGGCCAAAAGCAAATTTCTGCCAAAATGGCTGCAATCGCCATGGGGACAACATTTGCACATTTGGGGATCTATTGTTAGGCATCTGTATCAAGCTCAGAGAGTTGCCTCTGGCTTTGGTTAACTGCACAGCCCTTTGGAAAATAGCATGGCACATTTATTTTAAAAGGCATCTAAACAGAGACTTAGGAGGCTAACTGTTTATTATTACTTATAGAAGGCTATCATTGTGCCTGGCACTGAACAGTTGTGACTATAGAAATAGGTCCTTGCCCCAAGGGGCTTACAATTTAGAATGAACAAGGGGTGGGTTACACAGAGATCCATTCAGGAAACTGAGCAGGTGGACATGCTTAGCTTAAGGATAAGGGATGAGGGGGATCTTACAGAATGAGACAGTAAAAGGAGAAGCATAAAGGAGCACTTGATGAGTGTGAGAAGGGCCAAACTTAAGTAGGGGCCCACATTTTTGGAATAGGTTCAACCAGAGAGATGGGAGGAGATATGGGCTTCCTGGAACAAAAAAATAATCCCATTTGTTTACATGAAGCATCGCCCTGCAACGAAACCCAACATCAATCACTATTTTAACAGGATAAATCTTGCAGGGTGCCCTTTTGCGTGCGACACGATTACAAAACCAAAACACCAAAAAGGAGAAATAGACACAGGGGACCATTTCAAACCACAAACGTCACTTTCACTTTTGTTGTGCCAAGTCATCTTCTCAATAGCTATTTTAGAAGCCACCGTTAGAATAAGAGCACCTTGCTTTGAGAGGGAGAGGAAAAGAAGCAATGCTCACTCTTCAGACTCCGACTGTTAACTGCATTCAAAGGCCATGCTCCAATGGACAGCTAATTCTGTGTAGTTAGGCCTTACCTTAGTTTTACTCCTCAAGCGTTTGTGTGAACAGAGTGCTAAACCATCGAGTTAGTCAGTCAAGAGTAAGAAGAATGGGCTCCTGAAAAATCAAGAGTACACACTTCTCTTCGGTTTGTAAATCAAAATAACTGCTCATGTGAACACTTATCAGTGTAAAGATAGCGACCACGGTTCAGAGATCATTATACCTCAGCTGGAGAGGAGGGGAAAGACACTGCGGCAGTATTACTTCACTTCACAGTGTTCGTCTGAATGCTACCAAAGTGGAGTAGTTACTTCAGTTTTAATTAAAATCAAAGTAGTTACTTTGGTTTACCTCTGTCAGGAACCCATGTTCACACTGTTTTTTCTCCACTGGTCGCCGTGTCATGTTCTTCAGAACATGGCCTAAAGTAACTCTTCTATCCACAAAGCATGCTACTGCTTTAAAAAGAATACAAACAGAACAGCCAGTCTTATTCCCCAGCCATTTTCATTCTCTTTTTAAAACAAACAAACAAAAGACAGTATATACGGCCACTTGCACACATTCAGAGATATATGGCCAGGAAACTCCCAGCAGCCAAACTCGCGAGTAGCTCTGAACGTGGGCATGGGAGTAAAAGCGTCATCAGGTGCGTTCTGTGGCGATTTCTCCGACGGATGACAGGGCTGGATATCTCTGTCATCCGTCAGAGAAATCCCCCTGGGACGCGCCTGATGACATGCAAGCCCCCCCCGTGCCCACGTTCAGAACTACTCATGAGTTTGGCCACCAGGAGCCTGCCAGGAGTTTCCTGACTGTATCTCTGAACATGGGCAAGTCTTGCTCTGTCTTAGCCATCTTGTGTCGTAGAAGCACAAGTTTTGTAGCATTTCAAGATAAGAAAGCCCAGCTCTAACATCCCAAATGATATAAGCCCTTGTCTTCTGGGAGAACTTAATTGTTTTTAAAGCTGAGCCAAAAAAAAAAAAAAAAATCCACTTCTGTTGTAAAGGTCCTTAATACCACAACTACTTGCAAGCTCTGAAGTCCAAAATCAGTCAACAGGATTTACAAGCCTGTACATCATTTCAGGATTGCAGCCAAAGTCAAGAAATGTAAATGATAAATTTGGTGTGATACAAACCCATGGACCAGTTTCCCAGCCAATAGATATAAACTGGCATCGTTCTACTGAAGTCAAAGACAGCAGGCTGATTTATGCTCAAGATGAGGTTCTGGTCTTATATACTTAACTCATAAGTAACAGTTTACCACAAGGAGCGTGTGAGAAGGCGCTTCCTTCTCCCCAAGTCCAAATCAACTTTACAGCTAGCCTGACCGCAGGCCAGCATTGGGGAACATTAGATGGCGGAACAAATACAACCTCAGCTAGTTTTGATTTGGTCCCTTTCCAGTTCCTGGATCTGGCTTGTGGATCTTCTTCCTACCCCCAAGCACTGAAAACAAACAGACATACTGCTTACTTTCACATTTCTTATGTGTGTCGCAGGGCTGCATAAGGCACCAGTACAGCCCTGCGACATGCATAAGAAATGTGAAACCGGCGTTGTAGTGGAGCTCTAGCATCATGTCTGTTTTCACCCTAAAGACTGAACTCAGAGGAAAGGAGTGGACATGAGGGCATGTACATAAAAGGGGGGAGGGGGGGGAACCTATGGCATAGATCCACGATCTGAACCCTCCTCTTTCAGAGTGAACCCCTTAAGAGCCCTTAGCTTCTATGCATCCCTCAGAACTTGTACTAATGTTCAACATGGCAGCATAGACAATATGTGGAGAACCAACACACCAGAACGACCATCTGTACAAGAGATACCCCCTGCCCCTCTCCTCCCCAATGCCTCCTTTATTTCAACATGCAGCTGCTCAACAAAGATTTCCTGATGTTCAGAACTGGGTTTCTCAAACGGAGCTTGCTAGCTTACTATAAGCAAGTTACAGCCTTTCCTCCATCACCTCTCTCTTTCCGGCCTCTGCAATTTTAGCAAGAGATCATTTACATATGCAAATAAGGCTTAGACGCAGAGGTCCTTCCAGTGAGTCACCTAGATTAAACAAATATTGACTGGAATGGGAGCTCCAGGGGTGCGGCGCCTCAACTCCAGGGCCAAATGCAGCCTATCCCTAGTTTTTATGGGTCCCTTTTTCAGTGCCTGCATCTGGCCCCTAGATCCCGTTTTTACCCCTAAGCGCTGAAAAACTGAGCTCAGGGTAAAGGAGCAGAGACGAGGGCCTGCACACAAGGAGAGGGGAAGAGAGCCATGATCTGGAGGACCCTCCTCTTCCTGAGCACGTCCCTAAGCACCCCCACCCTCGTGGCCTTGGGAGCTTATACTCATTAGCAAAGTGGCCCCTGCAAGAGAACACTGTCCGCTGCCCCTGGTTCTGCTCTTGGTAGGGAGCTCTATACTAACATGCAATAGTGTAAACCAAACCTTCCCCTATCTCTCTCTGACTATGCTACATGCCTGAGGAAGGGCCCTGTGTGTGGCCCAAAAGCTTGTGCATTTTCACTCACAGCAGTTGGCCCAATAAAAAAATAAAAATAAATAAATCATTAAAACCACCTTGTCTCCCCTTCTCCATCACTTGGGACCAACACAGCAACCACTGGAGGTTGAGAAGAGACATACCACTTTAGTATCTCTCATGCATGCTGCAGGGCTGTACTGGTGCCCTATGCGGCCCTGTAACATGCATAGGACAATGCTAAAGTGGTGTTAAAGTAGAGTCCATGGGATGTCTGTTTTCACCCATGTACAATCTCTCTGGATGTTATCTCCCAAGAGAGACTCTACCACCTCCTTCCACAGAGCTTGCTCAAGCCTTATCCTACTGATCAAGGCAGGGTCACTGTTTTTACTGTTTCTGTAGGCAACGTTTTTGCAAATCCAAAAACAAGAGAGATTCCCACTGTAGTCAACATTCAATTAAATGCTTAAACATAATCCACCCAACTCAGTCCCAGTTTACTCATGTCTTCTACCCTAGCTTCAACCCATTAATCCAACCTCCTGACCACAGCTATGGTGCGTGGATTCCTTCCTCACCCTGTTGTCTCAGATACACAGGAGACATTCCATTTTCCTTCATCAAGACCCCACATTTCCTTAATTTAGGCATACACAACACCCTCCTTCATCTGGACAAACAGATGACACCGGAGTCTCTTAAATCATACACCCTGGAACTCCCCCAGATTCCCTGTTTAGCACCTCCCGGATCTCTTGACCCCCTTATCCAAATCACACACAAACATCCCATCATCTAATGCCGACTTCCCATGCCACTGCTTCTTTATGCTAGTTCATACAGGTAGCCTTTCTGATCTGACACATACTGCTAAAGCAACAAGATCAACATCTGAGAAATAAGGAACACTCCTAGGGATGTGGGGTGTCTGTTCTGTAGAGCTGGAAGGATGGCATTCTCTGGGTCTATACAGAACTGGGGGAAGGTCGTCTATTTTATGGGGATGGGAGATGTCCTAGGGAGTTTCTGTCTATCCTATATAGTGGGGAAGGGGAGAAAGTACTTCCATGGGGCTGTATGGAACTATGGATGACTTCTGTTCAATTGGGATGTGAAGTAGTGTGGGGTTTCTGTCCTGGGGGAGGGGATCCTTCAATGGAGCTGTATGGAACTATGGGGGAGGGTTTTATTCTGTGGGAATGCAAGGTATCCCATGAGGTTTCTGTCCTATAAAACTGATGGGGCCCTCCCTATGGGGCTGTATGGAAGGGGGGTTTCTATTTTATGGGATTTCTGTCCTATAAAGTTGGGTAAGAAGGGGAAGTTCTTGTTTGGGTCTGTATGGAACTGGGGAGGGAAGTTTCTATTCTAGAGGGTTGTGAGATGTCCTATAAGGTTCCGTCCTGTAAAACTGGAGGGTCCTTTCTTTGGGACTGTGTGAGGTGTTCCTATTCAGTGGGAATACAAGCTGGAAAGAGTGGGTTCTTTGCTATGGGGCAGTATGAAATTATCGGGGGTTTCTGTTCTACGGACATGTGAGATATGGGCTTTCTGTCTAAGCTGGTGGGGTCCTTCCTATGGGTCCGCATGGAAACACGGGGAGTCTGTTCTGTGGGGGATGCGAGGTGTCCTATAAAACTGGTGGATTGGGGCGGTCCTTTCTATGGGGCTCGGGGGAGCTTTAAGGATCTGACAGTCCTCAACTTCAAAACATACACACATAGGTAACCCCCCCCCCCTTCCTAAACCCCCGCCCGCCCCCTTCCTCCTGGGTAACCCCGGACCGTCCGCCCGCTTACTAACCATTGGGTCCGTACTTGTCGCGGTGCCGTCGAACCTGCTCGGCGCTGAGCCCGCAGCTCTCCCGCACCCCGAATCGCTGTAGCACCTCGGACACCGGTAGGCTGTGAGCGTTGTCCATGCCTTGGCCGGGGGACGCAGCAGCAGCAGCCCTTACTCCGGGGGAAAGGGGTGGGGATTGGGGAAGACGGTCCTAGCTTTGGCTAGGGTGATCCGGGGCGCAAACCCCAGTAGCTCCCCGGGGCGACGCCGGCTTCACTTTGCAAAGTTTCCCCCGAGCGCAGCGCCTCGCAGCTCTCTCCTCAAGCCTTGCACCTTTCCTTCCCCTGCTGGAAGGTGAGCTTAGCTCCGGGATCCGCCTCTTCTCCGAGCAGCCCTGCCCTCCTCTTCGCCTCCCCCTCCTCCTGCAGTGGTTACAGCGTCTTGTGCGCCTCCTTGCTCAGAGCCATCATGTCACTTGCACAAAGTAACTTTCCCTCTGCCCAGAAGCCAGCGAGATGAGGGGAGGGGAGGGGAGGGGAGGGGGCTAGTTTACTGCCCAAGGCTACCACGTCGCTCGAGGCTACCACTCTTCCTGCTCCGTTAGCAAGCGATTGGAGTGGCTTTAGCTCCAAGAGGCTTAGAATAAGGATTAACTAACCCCCCCCCGCAATAATTTTCTGATCTTCAACTCCCCCCCCCCCATTCACAAGCTACCTGCCACCTCCTGATTGGCTGCCACCCTCCCACACACCTTCCTGCCCTTCTCCGATTGGCGAGGAGAGGCTTTCAAATCTGCATTTTTAGACTCTCTGCAGCTCCTTACTTCTGTTTTGTTTTTTTGAGAAAGTAGCTCTTGCTTGATCATGGTTGGTGCCTGGCGTTTCCTCCTCCACACTGCTTCAGAGATGCTATCGCGCCGGCATCTGCCTCTCAAACAGATAAAGAAAGGAGGGGGAGGCTTATCAGTGAATGAATCTAGTAAAAGCCTTCTGGTCGGTGTATGTCTGTAGCAGCAGCAGAGAGCAACGCTGTGATGGTTCCTGCTGCTACCTTGGAGCTAGACCGAGCTGAAGCAGTAGCTGCAAAAATTGCCACTTCTTCTGACTTCCTATTTAAAGCCTAAGCCCTTCTTCTCCCCGTTCCTGTCCCTTAAAGGAGGCCTAGGAAACAGGGCAATCTTTCCTACCAGCTCCCCATATTCCACAGAAGAAATATGCAGTGTCCCAGCAGGGGGGGGGCTTAGTTTATAACCTTAGAATTCCTTGGCAGTGATGGTACAACATGCAAGCTGATCACTAACTCCTGTGGGGGTCAGAATAATCCTTTCCCTTATGGATTTTGTCATTGGTTTTGGTTTTATTTATTTTTTATTTATATACAAATTTTATCCCACCCCTCCTGCCCACAGGGCAGCCCAGGGCGGCGAACAACAAATATAAAAAACAATAAAACATTTAAAACAATTAAAAATCCAACATTATGCAGGGAAAGAAAACTCCTTCCCCCAACCCTACCCACCCAACCCCTCGCGGAAGAGCCAGGTCTTACATAAACATCGAAATAACAGGAGAGTTGGGGCCAACTGAGCCTCCTCTGGGAGCAAATTCCACAGCACAGGGGCAGCCACCGAAAAAGATCTACCATCAGTGGCCACCCACCTCGCTCAGGGAAACTCCAAAAAGGCTCCCATGGATGATCTCAAAAGTCGCACAGGCACATGGGGAGTGAGGCGATTCTACAGATAAGCAGGGCCCAGGCCGTGACGGGCTTTAAAGGTTAAAACCAGCACCTTGAACCTGGCCCGGTGCTTTATAGGCAGCCAGTGCAGAGCCCGGAGCACTGGTTTCATGTGCTCCCTGCGGCCTGGCCCCATAAGGAGACGGGCCGCGACATTCTGCACCAGCTGCAGCCTCCGACCCAGCTTCTGTGGCAGCAAGAAGGTTGGGAAGGAACTTTGGGGGGTTGGAGATCAGGGTAGGGGTGTCTGGGAGATGGCAGAGTGGGAGTGCTATGACACCCTCCCCCTGTGAAAGGGGAGGAGGCTACAGGCAGGTATGGAGGGAAGGGGTGAGGTCTATGCCATGCTTCCCCTGGGAGAGGGAGAGGGTAAGGGCACAGAGGGGTGTGAGAAACTTAAATAAATAATTAGTGTCACATGAAAATCAGTGGCTGTGGCAGTTAAGCCAGTGCTGAACCCTTTTAAAGAAAAAAAAATTCCCAACCTGCAAAGGCATATCTAAAATAGGGATTGGGGTGTGTGTGTGTCACACTTTGGGGGGGGGGATGCTCCCTGGGGCATCCTCAACTGCATCAATTCAGGGTCCACTCCAACCTAGTTATGCCCCCTGCCAAGACTTATACTCATGTGTCACTTGGCTATGAGAAACTCGTCTGGGGGGCTAATGCGCATGCGCGAATAGCCGGTTGCGCCGATCCCGAGCTCTCCCCGCACACCCGCTACCACGCTACAGAAAAAAGAAAAAACAGCAAAATAACTCAAAAAAAAGTAAAGTACCAGCAAGGGGAACGCTAGGGGCATGAGCCCACCAAAAAACAACAACGAAAAGGGGCCGCTCACCCGATATTGGCAGCAGAAACAAACTGCAGAGACAATCCAGGAAGACACAGGGGTAAGCGAGAAAATGGCGGCCGGGCCCGCCCAAACAGCCTCAGAAAACATAGAGCCAGATGATCAGGCCACTATGAACTCAATACTAAAGGAAATAAAAGAGGCAAGGGCAGAAGCCCAAAAAGATAAAATAGAAGTCTTGGACAAAATTAACAAAGTAAACAGCTCAGTAGAAGAAGGAAATAAAAAACTAGAAATTATGAATAAAAGAATGAATCAGGCAGAAGAAAGGATTTCTAACTTGGAAGACCAGGCGCTGAATTCAGACAGCGACCTGACAAAAATAAAAGAAACCATGAATATGCTCAAACATAAATGTGAAGATCTGGAAAACAGATCCAGAAGAAACAATCTACGCTTCATGGGCATTAAAGA